>JAPVRG010285936.1:0-22235 GCA_029783565.1 Rhagoletis cerasi
ACCACTCTGTGATCGATCAAACAAACTTATGTTTAAGTTTGTTCAAAAAATACTTTTTCTGTTCAAGAATTTCAAACCGCTAACATGGAAAAACCAAAAACGGCTCTGTTTGAAAAAATCGTGTTACTTTTTTCTTAGTGTGATATAGAAAATTCAGAAAAAATAACTGCGTTGGATAAAAAAATTATCTTGATCATTCAAATGTAGGGAGTTGTCATTTTTTTACTTTTTTGACCTGAAAACCCGCATGCAGTGAACTTTTTAAAAAGTTTGAAACACATATTTTTGCTGTTATTGCGTCAGAGAATCTATTTCCATGGTCGAAAGTACCAAAAAACTCATTTTACATGATTTTAAGAGTTAATTACATGCTGTTTTAGGTCAAAAAAATATAAAAGTCAAAGGTTTTACTTTTGAAAGTCGTTTTTGAAGTCAAGTTAATTTTTTATTCAAAAGTAACATTTTAAATTTTTTGTTTTTTTTTGCCTAAAAACATCGTATACTTGTATTGAACTCTTAGAAAAAAAATTAAACTTCGACAATGGAAATGGATTCCCTGGCGCAAGAACAGCACAAATATATGTTTAAAACTTCTTAAAAAGTTCACTGCATACTGTTTTCAGGTCAAAAAAGAAAAAAAATTAAAGCTTTCTACTTTTGAAGGTCATTTGAAAGATCAAGGTAATTTTTTTAACCAACAAAATTGTTTTTTATTGATTCTCTATCTCGAAAGCTTTAAATGGCTGTTAAATCATATTAGATTTGGTCACGAAAAAAGTTCAATTTCTGCACTGTGCACCGTAGCCGAGTTGTAAGAGGTGCGTATTTCCACCCGGTGGGACCTAGGTTCGATCGCTAGTTGAGCAACTAGATACATATATAAAATTTTTTTGAAATAAAACATTCTTAGCGGAGGTAGTTAATTGAAAAATCAGCATGGCGAATATAACGGGAATGGTGGATGGTTAGGGATGGAAATGCATCCTAAATGCATGCTTTAATATTGATACTGAATTAAAGAAACGTGTTAAGCAGTGGTTTAAGGATAAAAGAGTAAAGATAAGGATAAGGATAATGATACATAAAAAAGGATATAGATAATGAACGGGATAGAGATACAGACAAAGATAGAGATAGAAACAGGGATAGAGATAAAGATAAAGAGACAAAGATAAAGATGAAATTGAAGATTAAGACATTTTATGTCATGGTATATTGCCCGCTCAACTCACCGCATCTCAACTCACCTCAACTCACCGCATCTTACCTCAACTCAACTGAACTTATCTCAACTCAATTCAACTTAACTGAACTCAACTCAACTTGACTCATTTCATGAACATATTGATATCGATATGTTGTTAAAATTATCGATAAACATAACGAAATGTCGGTCAAATTATTGATATATTGCTAAAATCATCCATAAATATATCGATATAATATTAAATTATCGATTAATATATTGATATATCTTTAAAACTATCGATAAATATATCGATATATCGTTAAAATTATCGCTCAGTATATTGATAAATACATCGATCACACACGAAAACCTCGTGTGTTCTTTTTTCCGGATTTTATTTTTCTGAATTTTATCAGCATTTTCATCGATGTCAATATTGAAAACATGTTCAAACATACATATACATATGTTCGAAAAGGAAATCGGGATTTCTTCACTAAGCATATTGTAGAATTCGGTAAATTTTCCAACTCCTACCGAAATATATTTCTTCAATTCTGCGTCGTTCGTAAACTTTTGGTAAAAAAAGATACCCTCACTTAAATCCGTTTGTCCGTCAGTAACCGAGGTAAGCCTGTTAGCAGCTATTTAATTCTTGATCACTTCAAATTTATATTCATGCTCTATAAATTTGATTGTGTTCGGTGGCATTGGTACTTTTTGTTGTATTCTTATGAGCGGCATATCTACCTTACACGATTTTTTCTTTAGCAAATAAAAATTGATTCGCCTTACTAGCGAGCTTTAAATTCACTATGTTGATTGAGATTTTGGTAAATCGTAAGCATGCGTGTTACCTTTCTTTAATTTCTGACATTTTTCAAAAGTCGTAGTATGTAAGTAGGCGTTAAGTACGGGTATGCAAGGATATCGTGTAGCCGAAAACTACAAAACCACTTTCTCAACAATTATCCACAACCAGTCCTTCAAATAAAAAAAAAAAACATTCAACTAAATTATTCAAATGTCCTTTCAATGAGCTCTAATTTTTATTTACATTCAAAGCATTTGGGAGTAATTAGCATAAATTACTGGTTAGATGATAATTGTCACAAAAGTCATTGAACACAAATGTATATGTCAATACATTATATGTATGTGTTTGTACAAATATTTATAAAAGTATATGCATCAATTAATGAGAAAATTGACAGGCTGTCCAAAAGATTTACAACAGTTTGCCATTTACTTTATTAGATTTCGAGTACATAAATATACAGTGAGAGAAATTGTTAAGCGATTGTAAGTTATCTGTAATTGTTTTTCACCACACAAAATCAATCATTTCCACTGCCAAAGCATTACATACATATGTATGTATGTTTACTCGTGTTTAGATAAATTTGCTTGTAGGTTGCTCATACGCCACGTGCGTTGGACAAATATCAAACGCAATGGTCAAATAAATGTCTGAGCCATATCGTAGAAGGAAAAACATTTTATTTTGTCAAGGAGACAAAATCGATTTAAATTGATTGTAGGAAGTCTGAGTAGGCTTTGATGGATCGCATCGACCACGCCATGTTTTTGTGGCTTGATTGTGAAAAGCAGCCATGAATACTTGAAATGATTGAGTTAAGTAAAAGTCAAAGGTGGTCGTGAACGAAATGTGAAAAGTGGAACCCTATTATATTTTTTCTTTCTTTTGTTGCATACTTCTGCATAGACCCTCGTCCTTTGTGACTGCCTACGTGCCTACGTGCGCGCGTAAGTGGCTATATGTCAACGAATGTTTTATTGAGACTCAACACATTGAGTTATTTGAAAAGTGCGTGTTTGTGGAGTTCAACTTTAATTTAAATACATATTTCGTTTAGCTGATGTTAAAAATAAGATAAATGGTAAAATTTCATTCTGGTTTTTTTACAACAAACGAATGTTTTCCATTTTTTCTTACAGAAATTAGAGCATTTAAAGAAGGAGATTGATTTCCGACTTCAGTGTTAAACTCACATTTATTATCCTATTTGATTGAACACTTGAAAGTAAAAACTGTAGAAAAGTTTTTTTTAATAATCAACAGCACACAATTTTTTCGGTCTTTTAATAGCTGGGCATAGATTTTTTTCTCATTTCATAATTATTGGTAATTTAAAAGTTTTTTTCAAACTAGACGTAAGTGGTCCACTTAAAATGTGGTAATACACTTTTTGTCTTTAAAAAATGAACAAAATTCTGGTCAATAAATAATGATGTTAAATTTCTGGTCACATACAGAATTTTAAATCTTTTTTTTTTAATTAAGAACTTGCTCATTCAAAAAGTGGGCAAAGGTCATGAAAACACTGGACATAACTTTCTGATCACTTGAGAAGTGGACATATATATTTGATTACTGTAAAGGGCATATACATAAATTGTTCACTGAAAGAGTGGTAATACATTTTTGGTTACTAATATCCCCCTGTGATCGAAATGCGACCACCCCACTTTTTCATAAAATTTTTACATTAACTTATACTCAGTTTTGACTCTTTACATGTGTCAAACTTTAAACAAGTGATGATAATCCACTACAACCATGTGAGAACAATGTGCTTAGGGACGTATGTAAGTATGGTATTTACAATGTATGCATCTGTGCCAAGTTCCAACACCAAAGCATAACGCCACGCCACCTATGTATCTGAGTTCACATTTCTGCATTAGAGGAAGTGATTTCCTCAAAATTGGAGCATGTTTCATTGAGCGAACGGTACTCTCAAAAAAGGGGTTTCAGAATTTTAATGTGGCCTATTTATACAGTATATTCCGTTTAGCTGCATTTACTTCCGCTGCACACGATTTGGTGCACCTAAGCGAAATGTGCAGCTAAGCGGAAAAACAAAAACTGTGATTTGTTTGATTTAGATAACATTAGTACTCGTAGTTATGTACAGAATAAATACTCATTTGCAAGCGTTATGATATCATAGTTATAAGGTACAAAGAAAATGTTTTTTAATAAGTATTTCGATAGAAGTTCGTTTATGAAAAGTAATTCGTAGGTAATTTTACTTTGCGATTTTTTTTCTGTTTTGACAATCATCTCTTCCACCTCGAAAATTTTAAAATTTGCAACCAAATGTCCCATTCTAACCGGTCAAATTTTAACCGGTGAAGGGCTGGTCCTTTTCGGAAAATTGGCCGCCTTGTTGCTGCAGGGAAGTGACTTAAACACACATACACTTACAAATGTAAACATGTATGTATGCATGCAATAAATGTTCCAAGTTGGCATTTGCGAAAGTGCTTCTCGAAAAGGGCCTTGGCATAGGGCTTCTCATGGAAGGCTTAAGACAGGGTCATGTAGCCTTGCAATTCAATAAAAAAAAATTTTAATAAACATCACCCTGCAAATGCCCCAATCGCTTGGTCTGGCCTTGATTCAATGTGAACATTTGATCACGCATTTACATGCGTGGCTGTAGCTCAGTGCGCAGAGATGCTTGTCACTATTTGTTAGCTTCGTGGAAGGTGCGGGTTCGAATTCCGCCAGAGGCAACGTGGTTGTAAAATTATAAAATATTTTTTTTGTGCGTCCGAAATCTGAAAAAGCATCTGTGAAGTGCAGAAAGCAAAAATGGACTATGGAAGGGCTTATGGAAGGCCACATGGAAGCCCTTCCCACATAAAGGAAAAGTAAGGCCTTGACAAGTGGGACATCTCATACAAAACAGAATGAGAAGCAGAAGGACTTCTGTCTGCCAATGGAAGGACTAGAAACGTTTCTAGAAGTGGTTTCAGGCCCTTCTTTTGCCTACGGGTTTTGTTCAAGCACCCGTCAAAGTTATAGGCTTTAGTCAAGAAGATGTAGTATGTATAAATGTATTCTGCCTTAATCCGGTAAATCTTACGACTACTAGAACAAACTAAAAGAGAGTATCATAGTATGCTCACAGCATGCGTTTATGAGTAGTTTTTATTGAAAAGAGATATTTTTCGTACAAATCGAACAAAACTTACTCAAAAACAGGGCTGTTAAACGGAAAAGGGTTGCTAAGCGAAAATGCAGCTAAAAGCTAAATTTTCTTACAAACCCCATTTTATGAAGCAGTATTTTGCACCTAAGCGAATATGCAGCTAAACGAAATATACTGTATAGATATATTTTTTAGCATAGCTCGACCCCTGCGCCACCTATCGGAAAATGTAAAAGTTTGTGCACTTCCTGTACCAAACACCTTTCCAACAATGCAACAACCATTCGAATCGGTTAAGAAACATAGGAGAAAATTGTTCCCAATTGATTCATTCTTGCCTATTTATATATAGATTAAGCTGCTCGTAAATTTCAGGTAACTAAAAAATTGAATAAAACTTTTTTTTTAACTCATATATTTTTATTGCGATCTGTTTTTTTTTCTTTTTAAAATTAAACAATATTTGAAACTTAGATACTAAATAAGAAAATAATCATGTATGGAGTACACCCAGTGGCGCAACAATATTCTATTCGCAGGTATTCAATGTTATTAGAGATCTAATATTGATTTCCTTTTAAGTCGCTGGAATGACACTGTATGAGAAGTGAGTGTAGAAATAAGATGATTTGGGTGATCATGAATTTTTGTTGGTGCGCCAAGGCGTGCCTTTGAATTTCGAAGCAACAGCAGGGATTTTGAGGTCACGGTGTATTTGGTTGTTTGTGACATAGAGCGGAGCGTTCACAATCATTCTTAGAGTTTTGTTTATTTTAAAACTGGTTTTGGTCATGAAGAAACTGGAAATAAATTTTAGACCACTTATAAACTGGTCATATTTTTTAGTCATTTAAAATGTGAAAATAAATCTCTGTCTATTTAAGGAACCATATGTACCTTTGTTCACCTAAAAGGGACACATTAAGTTTTATCATTCAAAAAATCTACATACATTTTTGGAGATAATTTTTTGTTTATTTAAAAACTGTGCATACTGTTTTTTCTCATTATAAATCGGACATAATTTTTGGTAATTAAAAAATTGGACATAAGTTTTAGTAATTTAAAAACGACATAAATTCTGTATACGTAAAAACTGACCACCATTTTTGGTTCCTTTAAAAAGTGGACACAACTTTTGGTTACTTTAATAGGAGACATATGTAACTTGCTGATCGCTTTAAAAGTTTATACATATTTTTAGTTTAAAAAAATTATAAAATTTTTATCAATTGAAAACTCATCATATATTTCTGGTAACTAAAAAATTTAGCATCAGTTTGCCTATTCGAAAAATGAGTATAGTTTTTTGGTCCTGCAAAAACTGGATGTAATTCCTGGTGATTAAAAAACTGGACATAATTTTTGATCAAACGCAAAGTGAAAAAAATCTCTTGTTAGTTAGAAAAGATAGACATTTTCACTCGTTCAAAAAGTAGACATAAATTTTTAGTCACTCAAAAAATGGAAATTCATATGTATGTATGTACATTTGTGGTCATATAGAAACTGAATATAAGTTTTAGGCCGCTTTTAAAGTAGAGATAACACAAACGTAATCTTATAGTCATGACCATTAAATAATGGGCATACATTTTCGGTTGTTTAAAAAGAGGACAATAATTGGTGGTTATTTAAAAACTAGTAAAATTTTGTGCCATATAAAAAATTTACATAAATTTTTATCATTTAAAAAGTGGGCATTAATTTTTGGGCAGTTCAAATGCAAAATGAAAGTTCGAAATAAACAAATATGAGCGGTAAGAGTGCCTAAATATGTCCAGTTTTTATAATATCAAAAATGCATGTTCGGTTATTTGACTATCAAAATTATATGACCAATTTCAATATGACAGAAAATTTTTATCCAATTTTTGAATCTTCAGTAATTAATGTCCGACTTTCAAGCATTCATTTATCATCTTACGCTCACTTTGAATTTTCCTTTCCGGCTTGAAATTCCAAAATGCTTCAAACGGTCGAACATTTCCTGTCGCAGGCAACTGAGCAAAAAAATTACTTTAATATTGACTTCAACTTATCTCACCCTCCTTCCACAGTTTCACCCACCATTACCTATTTTACTTTTACCTGGCTTGCTATTGCACGTATTTATACGCACATATTGGTTTTTTACAAGTTTTAATTAGTCCGCAGGCAATTCCGTTGCTGCTCCAAACAAAAAAAAACCTTTGTCTGATTTGCTGATTAGTGCCCGTGGCCACTTGTATTGCTTGCTGTTTTGGTATGCTGTGTTGTAATATTGTCTTTCTCTTTCTTTTCAATATATGCCGCGACAAGAGACTCAGAGCGGCGCACAGTGGTTCCAAATCAACGATAAGCGGAAAAAATTCAATATGTCGTAAACGGTTAGCCCAAAATTTCAAAAAAAAAATCTGATAAATTACATTTTATAGTCGTTCTATATGTAAAATTCTGCATTCTCCGAATTTTAAGTTAGATCAGAGAAATTCGAAACTCATTATAAGGATATAGGGACATTTAAAGTCATTAAGCAGTCAAATAGGCAGCTTTAGGCTGCTGATTTACTTCTATCTAGTTGTAAAGAGTGTGTATAATATTGAAATACAGTGCTCCGTTTGGAGAAATGTGGAGCTTTTTTTGTAGGCCTCTTAACTCTTGGCTGTCCCCTAAATTTTCTTTTGTTTAACTTTTTTGAGGTTATATTTTTTTACGGCTCATATATGTGTGGAATATAAAAATCCTTAAAGATTGTAAAAATTATTCACATAGCGTAAGAACATATGAATCAAACTTTAATTAAAATTATTCAGAAATATCCAGTACTAACAATAGAACAAATTTTTCCTGAAGAAAATATAGCATACAAAGAAATTGGATTCACTTTTTCAGAATCCCAATGCAATCAGCTAATTAGGAACAATATGAAAAAAATTGTTTATAAGTTTTATTGTTTTTGATTTGATTTTTTTTCCGCTCAGGAACATATAGTGCGTCGTTATTCACAATTGCTGGCCAACTTTTCGCTACCATTCAGTATTTTATTTCTTATTATTATTGTTTTTCTTCTTTTATTCTGAGCAAATGAGTGAAAACTATAGCCACTTTTTCCACTTTTTTTGTTAGCTTGTCTATATAACAGGGACCGAAAATAACAGTTATTTTTTTTCAAGAGTTAAATTTGGCCAGATATTTTTTAAGTCCGAAATAATAGTCCTTTCCGGATAATAAACAAACCGCTTACCCAAATAAAACAAATTTGGTATCAAATGAAATTATGAATTTATTCGTTAAAATTTGATTTTTATTTTTTTGATCATAAAAGATTTAAATCGGTCATAAAAAGTAGTATCCGTTATAATGGTTAAAAATTATCCAAAAAAATAAAAAATTAAAATCAAAGATAACGATTATTTTTTGATCGAAAAAGTAAAAATCAAACAACGATTATTTTTTTGATCGAAAAATAAAAATCATGATATTTAACGATTATTTTCGGTCCCTGTTTGAAAATTAAATGTCTAAACCAGGAAAGCCACCTTTTGAAAAATATTTCAACAAAAAATGTTATTTAATTACCATGGAACAAACCTTGGGTCAGATAAATAAAATTATTTTGTACTAAATAAAAAAAAAAATTTAAATGGAGGTGGTAACCTTCATTCATTATTTCTGTTTAAAAGCTATTTCAGTCCTCTTTCATTAGATGCCAAATTTGTTTAATTTGGATAAGCCGTTTGTTTATTATCCGGAAAGGACTTTTATTTCGGATTTCAAAAATATCTGGCCAAGTTTAACTCTTGAAAAAAATAACTGTTATTTTCGGTCCCTGCTATATA
Organism: Rhagoletis cerasi; assembly: GCA_029783565.1. Lineage (NCBI taxonomy): Eukaryota > Metazoa > Arthropoda > Insecta > Diptera > Tephritidae > Rhagoletis > Rhagoletis cerasi. The sequence continues at coordinate 8,973 of JAPVRG010285936.1, forward strand.
ATATCGCCTGATATTCCAACAATAACAAAATAAGTCTAATAGTTGAAATTTTTGAGCTCCTTTATAAAGCTCTAAGATCATATGAGATGAAATTGCCGCATCCCACTTGGACCTTTCGGTGAATTTATTCAGATTGGTAATGGAGCATTTGGAAATCTCCATAGTGTATCGGTCGTTATGCGTGCCAAGGCCCGTTTTCTTCCTTTCTTCGATATTGTAGCTGCGGTACCGTGGGTTGTACGGAAGGCCCATTCAACAATGGGACAATGTCCCGTTAAAGTGGCTATTAAACTGACTTTGTCTTTTTTTGACCACTTTGAAAGTTCCTCTGTTTTTGTTTGTTTGTTATAATGCGGCCATATATTCCTGACGGTTTTGCAGGTTTGAAGGTTGTTCGAACGTGTACCAGGCATATGAGCACATTGTAAATGCAGTTTATTGCCCCTGCTTCGTGTTTATAAATAGATGCTCCGGCCTTAGCCAATGCGTCAGCCCTCTAATTCAGATATATGTTCCTATGGCCGGGAACCCAGGTGAGAGTGGTATCTATTGCCTCGGCCGTCGAACTTAACATGCATTTGTAGAGTCATAGTCAATCAGTGGTGCATTCGTCAAATTGTTAAATTGTCTTGTGTTAAAATCTCAAGCAACTTGTGCTGGATTGCTTAATATAATTGCTTTTTTGATGATATACCTATGTAGATATCAGCAAATAAGCAATTGTATATTGGCATGGAAACACATAACCTATCACATTGTCCGCTTCCCCTTGTGCTGAATTCTGCTCCCTGGCTAGTTGAAGCTGAGTTGTCGTAAAATGAGTTGCATTGCCTTGCGTTAAGTGCAGTGATTTGCTTAACTGCTGCCATTACTGGATACTGTTGTTGTACTAAAGGAAACTCCATCATTATTTGCTTCCTTTCCTATCTACAAAACTTTATCGTACCATTTTCTTGCAATCTAAATCACGCGCTCTGCAATCGACATTAAGCGCTCCATCAATCTTTTATTTGTATGCGCAGCGCAACGTTTGCGCATGCTCTTGTGAGTGCCAGGTGAATATAGCCATCAGCGCAACAGAAAATATGTGGGGCATCTCTGCAAGTTACTAGTTAGTTAGTCCAGTGGTAGCCCGCCTTTGATAAATCTTGTTTGCCGGAGCTTAAAATTTTAAAAATGTTCAGATGAAGTAAAAATGATTATTCACTATTGCAACGTAGAAGTAGATATGGTTGACGGATAAGAAAGAACTACGTGCCATTCGTATTAATCGATTTAATAAGCGTGAAAATCATGTTTCGATTTCCCATTTTTTATGACAATCTTCGGAATCGGAGCTAAAACTTTTTTTAAAAGTCGATTAAGGAGACTTAAAAAGCCAAATTTTTTAAGCCGTCACATTAATTTACACCGGAGTCACGCTGATAGAAACTCTTCTTTTGTAGTGCCCATATTTCTTAAAGCCTGCATAGTGTCAGTTATACTTGATTGTTAGCACAGAGGGTCTTCCCATGCCGAGCAGTGCCAAGGTTTTCACACTGAGCGAGGCGGTGCGGAGCTTTTTGCACACCTTAAATGAAAAGCGGCTGAAATTTTTGAGCAATTTATTTTTAAAGAGGCATAAGTCATTTCCTACCTCTTGTGCTTAAATCGTGGGTTACTTCTAACTGAATGCATCAGTAAATCGTTCTACCTTCATAAAGTACTGACAAAGCTTTTTACCTGATGAAGTTGGGCGAATAACAGACGCGTGCTATCAGTTGCCGCGTACATAAGCTCAAAGTTTACTATTCAGTGTCACGAAGCTGAACAATAGAAAAGTCGAAATCAAAAACTTCTTTGCTTTAAGCGCCGAAAAGCCTCCGAAAAAACTTTCTGTATGAACACAACAAGTCGGAAAGTTAATTTTTGTGGTAATGCCCCCGACAGTTTTGGGGACATGTAAATACTAGGGCTACGGCAGCGAAGAAGTGAGTGAGTTTTCCTGTCGAATTAATAGGTGTTCATAATGAAGTCTTTGAAGGCCTATAAGAGGATTAGAGGGATACTTCTTTCTCTAGTTCTCGCAAGGCTCAGTTGATACTTTTTGCTGTACTAGACTGAAAGATAAAGAACAACTTCCCATCTTGGATTCATATTTAAAATAAGTTCTGCGTTATTTTTACTGATGCAGATTTTGTCTAAGCGGTTTCTGCTGGGCTACCGGCGATCAAACGACTACTGCTTCAACTTAACTGGTAGAGCGTTACCACCCCGCCACGTAAGGAGGCAGCTTTGCCTACTAAGCTGTGAGAGAAATCTGTAATTTCCATCCATTGCGAAAATGTCTTGTTCAGAGGCCAGCCAGAATTAATTCCAGCCTCGCACCTGGTTTAACTATCGTCGGACTAGTGCAGAGGAATAAATTTCTACTGGCACCGATTCGATTTAAAGGTCAGCCACGCAAGCCCAGCATGCGGAATCGGACCACACAATACAGCATATTTCATCGCACGGCCTACGCATCAGCTCGTCCTACTGTCACCAACGGCGCTCTGAAGCCAACTAAGAAAAATCACCGCTATATCAACAGCAACGCACTTTTTTCTGCCGGAGGCTTGTAGGAGTCCGATGGGGAACATGAAGGATGGCTGATTTTGGTGGTAACCGCTTCTACAAAAACAATGACATCAACCCTAAGTCGAGTTTTGTTTATATTCAGTTTTTACGTAAATAAAACTTTTCGACATTTCTCTTAAAACCATATTGAAGCATTAAATTTTATAGAAAATATTAGAAGGGGAGCAAGTTACTAGTTTGATTTCCAAAAACATTGGTCGATTTTCCCTGCAGGGAATGCTTAAGATATAATATTAAAGTAGCTACGCTTGACATATATATAACACTCAAAAAACTTCACATACACTATTCCGACAGTCAGGCATCTAATTGATTCAAATCAGTATTATCATCAGCGTGCAATTCTGTGCGCTTCTGTCATGCTGCATTCTCCCATAGAACGATGGTTGTTGCACCAGCATGCACGCACGTTTGCTAATACGCATATATATGTATATAGAAGCTTGTGTGCACCTACATAAAAGCCCATTATTATGTTAACACAACTCTATAATTCAATCGTGTCGCAGGCGCGCGCGCCTTCATTGATGCTTTGCTGCTATAAAGTTCGCCTGTGGCACATATATACATACATACATATATGCATGTACTAATGGGGCGGGCCACTTGGAAAGTTTCAAGCATGTGAAGGATGCACCATGCAACGCTGCTACGCACACACGTCCCTACATGAAGAACATCAGACATACATAAGTTAGTATGCTCCCGCGCGCAATCTGACATTGTCTCATAAAAACGTGTGGGAGTGTTCCGTCTCCTAATATGTTTAGTGACACTCTGCACACGCCTCTTTTGTTCTCCTTCGGATCGTTTCAGAGCAGTGCAGCTGCCACTTAAGCACTTAAATTTTACAATGACTTTGCGTGCCTCCACGTCGTCGCCTGAGGCACTCGCGTTGTGCTTGAGTTTTTAAGTTTGCTACTTGGCGTCGCCAATACCGCACCCGCAGCCGTCCGCACACATTGCTCACTTCCCCTTACAGTTCGTGCGTTCTACTTACCCCCGGCGCTGCAACTTTCGCCTTATTTGGCGTTTTTTTTTTTTTTTATTGATTTAACACTTTCATTGATAAAATGATTGTCGGTAGTTTTATCTGGTTACAACACTTTGTATACACACCTTCAATGTTTCCTTGCATTTTTCCATTTTCTACATTTACAACTTTTTCACTTTTTATTCAATGCCTTTTATGTTTTCTTTTCCTCCATCTAACTGTGATTGTGCTACAAATTTCTCTTGTTTTATTTCCGCTCTCTCTCTCTTTTTTCCGCTACGTTTACCCGCAGGCTACAAGATGTCTCGTTCTGTGTGTCGAAATCGTGTCACTGGCGTGGAAGTCGAGGATACCATGTGCAGCGGTCCCCAACGACCGGAACCATCGGTGCTGCTCTGCAACACGCACACCTGTCCACCGAGGTAAGTTTTCTGATGTGTTGCCACTGGCAACATTAGCTGCAATCTTAACTCCCTCTCATTGTCTGTATTTTTATCCTTTTGCCTGTCTGCCTTTTACAATGTTCACTTTTGTTTGCTCCCACTGCTTTCAGTGGGTGGTGAAGAGGAAGTCGTCTTGCTAAAGTGATGAAGCATTTTTCTTTTATTGTTATGTTACTGATACCTATGTAAGTTTTTGTGTTGCTGCTATTGCCAAGACCTAGTTTTAAAGGTCATTCGAAAAAGTTTAAAGAACCTGAATGAAAACATGTGCTTTAAAATGCAATATTCTAAGTTGGTAGAATTTAAATTTGAAGCGGGAGAGTGAAAGTGCTTTACCTTATTATGCTGGCAAGTAAATGCTGGGTGATAAAAATCAATAAAAAGCTAATAAGGAGGCACAGAATTGATAGGAGACTAAGGAGTTAATGTTAAATAATTTTTGAAAAAAGGGTATTTGCATAGAAAAATGGTTTCTTCACATGAAGTACATAAATTCTATTGCGACCAATGAATTCCGGTCGTTATTGACTGGTATCATTTATTTGAATCCGAATAAAGGACTTTATTTTCTCAAGTCCTCGCAATTTTGGCCGTATCAAATTTTTTACAGGCGAAAGGTTCTTTAGTAAATAGGCATAAGAAATTATTTTACCCTGCCATTTTAGATATAGATATGTTCGGCAGATTTTAATACGACTGGAACATTTTTGCATACAACTTTAACCCCCTAGCTCCTTCATAGATGGGCCAATGTCATAAAAATCTGTTATATGTATCTGAATACACCAAAGTTCAACCTGAGCGCCAGAAATACGAGGTTCACTAAACAAGTGCTTAGAATTCGCATCCCTATTGCCATTTGAGTCGATCTGACCTCAGCATCGTAAAATATTAAATTTTTTAGCAGTAACGCGTTCAGAACGTTTTACAGTATGAGCGCTCTTTGTGTTATTTACAGTTACTTAAAAATTTAAGGTAGACAAAAGAAATGAATACTTAAAAAAAGGTCTTCGTTATATGATTGTTTATAACTTTCGACCTGGATTAACAAAACAATAGTGCATCGATAAAGTTATAAAAAAATACATACATATATGTATAAGTACCCATATTTGCATTGTTTGCCAACTTTCACTGACCATGTTACCAATTTCTGTTACTACATATTTCTTCCGTCTGTTTTTTTTTTTACTTGATACCCACTTTGTCCTTGGGTACATTGTTGCGATGCCTTAAATGTACTTTTCGCATTTTCTTCGCTTCATTTCTTGTTAACGCGTCAGCCAGCTCTACCCTAGAACTGTCCAACTACTTCTGACGCCACAATTTACAAAGCGCCGTTCCCTTTTTCACTTTCGCTGAAATTTTATGACCTAACTTGTTTTGCTTGTTTAAATTTCCTGCCTCATTTGCATACAAGTTGAACATATGAACTTCTTTTGGCAGCAGCAACATCATTGCTTATGTATATATATATACATATATACGTTACATATAAGCATGTGTAATATGTCTAAAGAAGTATGGCTCACGCCCTGATATTCATAGCTAGTGCCGTTAAAACCGTTGCAGAAGTGCATAACTTTGTTTGTGTGCATTCCACAACAATGTTATACAGCGAGAATAAACTTATGCGGCACCAGAATGATTTCCAAGAAAGGTGGAGCAATATGAAAATTCTTAACGGTAATTGAGTCAGTTGTATGTGAATAAATATAGAGATTTTGTTTTTACTAAGGGCGTATACTTGTGCACTTAAGCGGTAGCTAACGAAAGTATGCTCAATTTAGTCGAAGACACGAGTAAGCATCGTTCGATCTAAAATTAAACAAGTTCTAAAATCATTTCTTTATTCCATATGGTTTAATAGCTGGCTTCTGAAATATGATACCAAAATCGTCTGTGACGAATCTTATCGTTATCCTTGCCGAGGCGCAGATGGCTTGGTGAAGGCTATTCTGGAGTGCGGTTATATGTAGTACGTTGGGTTATTTTAGCATCGGCCCGTCAATGTCAGCTCACTCTCACTCCTGTGGTGCTACTACAGTTGGGACTATGCGTTTTTATTCCTTCTGGCGTGTTGCGTGGAGTCCTTGTCTACCTGCGTATTTTCCGATGCAGTTAGTGACGATTCGCCACGCTGAGGTGGAAGATTTTCATTAACCGTTTTAACCTTTCAGCCTACCTTCTACGCTTGCCATCCGCCCCCTCAGGGGGATCCTTGAGTTACGGAAATTTATTCCATGGGGAATTAATTCCCGTCGCTCATATAATTACGGGTGTGCCAACCCTGAGGTACCCTAGTCAACGGTCGCCAGTTCGGAGTGGTTGTTTGTTCAAATGGCAAAAGTTTTGGCCTCAAGGTCTGACCAGAGACTTCATCTGGTACCGTGGGGGAACAGGAGCCCCCAGGGCATCCTATATTTGCTTTGGCCTGTTCCTTTAGAGTACGGACTTTCGGCGAGTACCGTGGTGGCTGTGGTTTAAAACCCGCATGCGGGTAGAGTTGACTTGCCGGCTCAATGTGGAGTTGCATTGCAACCGGCTGTCGGACCCATAGCCCGGCAGAGGTTTTAGATAGGCCTCGAACCCTACCAAGGTCGTTAGTGCGTTCATTCCGCATTGCCAATTGGTACTAAAGTGCTTGCATTTCGGGCGCTGATCAACGCATTGTTTTGATCCCCTGTGCTTTTGAGCGCCGTGGGGTTAGACCTTTCATAGGCAGGCACTCACGTAGCTTGCTATCCGCGCAGCCATCCTCTCCTCCTTGCAGTCCACAAGGAGCCTTTTTGACCAAACTAAAGTCCACAGAAAACTAACGAATGCATCCACACTTTGCACACCTCGTTAGTAATGGATTTTCGAAGGTTTGCACGCTTCTCCGCTCTCCATTGGGCGCGATTGTGCGTGAGTTACCGTCACGTTTACATTGCTTGCCTCGTTCGATCTTGCACACATTCTTTCTTCTCCGATTTCTCCCGTCGGATTGCCCCGCTTATCAGCGCGAGGGGTTCGCTCCTCCTATCATTCTACCCTTTATTTCGCAGACTAAATGTCGGTCGTGTACTCGATTTGAGTGTCTTGCCATAATATGGTCACTTAGCGCTCCTAGTTTTCCCGATGGTGGTGGTCTTGGCGGCGGTTTGCATCAACGATGCTACTAGATCGGGCCCCTGTACTAACGCTCTCGTGATTTGAACCTGCAGTGGTATCTTGACGACCGCCCGCTGGATCTGTGTCACGACGCGTATCTTGTGAGATTAAGTGCCAGCTCTGTTTATATGAAGTCTCAACATCATCCCTCGTGTGACCAATGAACAAGGAAACGTCTTATGCCGATAAGTTTTCTTGATGGCTCGTTATTTCAGCTGATCGATGAGGCAAGGTAGTGGTATTAAATTTAAATACGTTAACTCTGTCATCGATCGCGATAGAGCTGTTAATTCTCAAGGCGGTCCGCTTTTGATCGCAGGTGGACCAATCAAAAGTTTCGCCTTAGCCTCTCCACCACGGTTTGCATATAGAAACGCTCCAAGAAACACCTTCTAAGGTTCCACGGAGCTCGTGTTCATTATAATTACAGATTTTCAGGTTATAATTAAGCGCACCCATTCCGCCCTTTGAAATGTCCTACCTACGCCCCCCAAAAAACACCGCATCGTGTAATAAAAGTAAATGAGTTGCTTTAATTTAATTTTCATTTCACTTCAGGTGGATTACCGATGACTGGAGTCCATGTAGCCGACTCTGCGGTGCTGGCTATCGTGAGCGCATGGTTGTGTGCGCTGAGGAGAATAATGGCATCAAGGCAACGGTAAGCGCAAATTGAGTCATAAAATAGCAAGCAAAGAAAAATTCTAACAACAAAATACAATAAAATTACCATACAAAAACGCGCAAAAGAAACAAAAACAACAGCATTAGTATTCATACACACCGCGCGGTGGGTGCCCAGTTTAACCACATTCCCGCCAAGTGTACGCGTGCCCGTTCGGTTTGCCACACTTTATTGCTTTGTAACTTTATATTCATGCGCTTTTGAAGACTATCAAAAAACGCTGCAAGCTCTTGTGTGCACAGCTGGAAGCTCGTCAATGGCTCATGAGCAGTGCGCTCGCTTTTGTGCTCATAATTGCTGCTACTAAGCGTTTATCGCGCGCGCTTTTTTGGTGTTATGTGTTACTGTATTACTCTGTTGCTGCTGTTTTTGTGCGTTGTTGTGCGGTAACTTGACTAATTTCATGAAATTACCGCCATACATCCTTCAACCATTTTCTTGTATGATTTTCACTTTGTTTTACTATGTGTTTTTTTTCTTTCTGTTATTTCTTGTTATTCGTGCGGCCCCCATTATCACAGGTACTGGATGTTATGTGTCGAACGCCAAAGCCAGCCACACAGGAGCCTTGCATGATTGAGAAGTGCCCAACGTGGGAGGCGGAGGAATGGACTGGAGTGAGTATGCTTTCAGTAGTACGAGTATTAAGTATACCTTAGTTTACGTAGTAGCAAAAAAGACATTTTTTGTAGCTTAATTTTGTCGGCTTAATCCCTTTTGCCTGATGCATCATTATTTTTGCCAACTTTCCTTTTATGTTGTAAAAAATGTTCGTTAGCACAGTTTGCACTTAAATTATAAATCTTTCATTTTTCACCGCTTTCCGCTCGTGCGATTATGCGGTGAGAATTTGTTTTTTGTTTCTGAGTGTGGTGCGCGATTTTGGGTAGCACCCGAATGGCTAACATAATTTGGACAGTTTTTGGTGCTTATTTTAAGTGTAGTTATGACTTTATATGAACTTAAGGACATTTTTACTGAATGAAGAAAAAAAAGGTTTTCTTGCTTCATTAAATTAAATTTAAAATTAATCCATTCACAATACAAAAATATCACAGTTTTTTTTTTATAAAAAAAATCCAAAATATGTTTTTTATTAAAACGTTAGCAGCCCGAAATTCCTTTACTATTTCTTTACGTTTTTAATAATTAGCCCGTTCATAATCAAAAAAAAAATTCTGACATTTTTTGTAAAAAAAATATAACCATTTCAAACCATTTTTTAATTTGCCCATAATCAGTCTATCTTTAAAAAAAAACTCTAACTATTAACAATTTTTGAAAATTAACCCGACCACATTCAAAAAATTCTTAACTTTTTCACCATTTCAAACCATTTTTTTAATAACCCCACAAACAGCCCAAACTTTTTTTTAAAAAATTTTGCATAACTAATGTTACATATTTTTAAAACTAGTATTACACTCCAAAAATGTCTTCTTTACAAAAAAAAAATCCCGTAATATCGAAGGATTGGTTTTTTTATTAATTCAACTATAAAAGAAAATCGATTAGAAAAAATTACATCTTGACCCAAAAACAACCCAAATATATTTTTTACAAAAAATCCCTTTATTAATACTAATAATTTTTAAAAACTAGTATTAACATTTGTTTTTTAAATTAACTCCGCAAGTTTCTTATAATTATGTGATGTAAACGGGTTGCGTCTTTTTTTTTTAAGTTTAAAAGGGATAAATGCAAATCAATTAGAGAGAATTACGTCCCTGTAATTAAAAAAGTCAATATTTTGAGCACTCAGCACAATCTTTAAAAAAATTGATTTCGTGTTCTGACTAATATTGAATCAAGTATCACAAAAGTACCTACTGAGTAAGTTGCAGACAAAAATCACCATTACATATATTGATTCGGTAACAATATCGATTAATTTATCAATAAAAATAACGATAAATACGCACAACAATCGAAAACAATCGCTATCGTTATCTACTGTCAGTAGACTACTGATAATACGATAAATATATATCGCTTATTATATCGATAAATATGAGTATCGATAATACACATAGCTGTGGTTAAAAAAATTAAACCGTTATTTTGCGTCATAAAACCGGAAATTTAAGAGCAAAGGAGCCAACCTTCTCGCTGGACCCGTTTGATTTGTGCCTCTTTCAAATGTTTGCAATATGGTACTTATCTTTAGTTCTGATTTTCTCTGGAGGGATCCCTAACACACCAGTAACCACCATTGAAAAGCACTTAAGCCAAAGCAAGCTAACTAAAGCTGTAAATCAATTTAATTTAGTAGTGAAACTGGACGCAGCAAATTATCTCGAGAAATAAGAGCAGTATTTTATTTTTTCTTCGCCCACATATTTTCTTCGCACAGACTAACTTAAGTAGTACATAGATGTAGAAACAAATTGGAAGCGTTGAAATCAGCATCAAAGCGACTGTCTGTCCATTGCATCTGCCACATATAACCAACTCCCCTAACATAGCTCAATCACTAAGTAGATGCACTTGCACTCGCTGCTAGTCATTTGCCACCACTGGATAGCTTATCGAAACTCACTGAGAGTGTTTATGTTAAATGTTTGCCGGTATCTCTTAGGTCGGTGTTATGCAGACAAATAAATTTGACAAACAATATGGCGGCTTGCTCAGTTTGATGTGAGGGAGTTACACCGAGTTTGGCGCAGGGTCGCACTTTGATTATGGTTTTTATGCTTATTGCCAACACGAAATGAAAGTTGCACATGTACATATCGTGCACTAATAAATATTTTTTAATGATATTGTATAGGCAATTAACTGTGCCACAAGCTTCTACAGCATAATTCAGTTCTCTGTCTTTTGGTATCATTTTTGTGTATAACAGCAATTACCAACAATTGTTGTATATGGCAACACTAATTTTACAGAAGTTTGACTCGACAGATTTAGTTTGTTGGGAGAGTCGTCAAACTCGCTCTCTCCGAGTTTGAGCAACAACAATTGCACGGAGTTTGACAAACTCAATTTCTGCATAACACCGACCTTATATGCCATAATTGCACTCGAGTTTAAATGCAAGTGAAAAGCCACGAAAACAACAACAACAAACATTTCAAGAATATCTTGCTGTGGAGCTGAGGTGCTGACTGTCTGGATGGCTCTGAAATGCTTCTAGCTGTCTACTTAGACTCTCCTTCTTGTCTGCGCGTCCACATACTCCCGCAGTTGTTTAAGCTCATCGAGTCGCTACATCAACCCATTCCCTTGGGCCCAGTTACGTACATACAAAAGTATGTGTAGTGGTGCCAGTTACTTCCTTCTTATCCCAGTCTACCTAAGTAGTCAACATTTACTAAGATGAATGGCAGTTAGCTTCTAGTTCGGGGATGTAGGTCGTTCCTTGTCTGACTTAAATATGTGCGCGTATCCATATATGGACAACTTCATTGAAAGGCTATGTGCCTCAAGCATTCCGTTAGTTATTAGTTGCTGTGCGTGATGTGTTTGCTCAACTCCAAATGATATTTATCCACCTAAATACAAAAACACGCACCTAAGCCCATCTACTTAGTGTCGTCATAAGTACATAAGTCCAGTCGTTTTAATTTACGTTGCTTACGTATATGCGCCGTTTTGTATACAGCTGCGTATGAACTCATTTACTCACAACTCTCATACATTGTATCCTTTTTGGACCCTCGTCTCTTTTGGCTTGTGACGACTTAATGTTCTTTTATTTGTTTGTAGACACAAGCGTAGAGAAAAAATATTTGCATATGAGACGTGGTATGATTATAAGTACATAAACCACTTTAGTGGAGTGATGTAGAAGATTTGATTTAGGGCATTTGAAAGGGTTGACAGAGTTGTTAGAAAATTAAAAGTTGTATAAGGTTTGTAGTAGAGTTACCACATTTCGAATGTTAGGGTCGCCATCTAATGGTCCAGTATCTCTTCGACAAGTCGTAAAGACATTGCTTTGTGTCATCCAAATCATTGCAATATCACTCAGATGCCTCTACATCAGTGATGGGTGAACGCACACAATTACATTTGCGTATGGTGTTTTGTGGTGAGAGTATAACCGAAACGGCGAGAGTATTCAGTTGGTGTTGAACGTTCGACGAGTGGGGTCATGCTCGCGCTTTTATGAAAATGCTTTTTTAACCTCACCGCATGAATATTCAACACCGACTGAATGCTCTCGCCGTGTCGGTGTGCTCGTGTCTGTGTGAAGACGAAAACAGCTGATCTTCACGCGTGAAGTGAAATGCCCATCGCCGCTCTACATAGCTGAGCCACTCCCAACTAGCTCGTCAGTCAATTTGCTATCATGACCCTGCTCAAGAAAACACTATGTCTGCAAGCTAAAGCTTCAGTTAGCCAAGACTTAGACTTAATTTTACTTACCTTAAGAAATCGTCAATGATTACTCAACACGCCAACTTAAGTCAGAAGCGAAAATATTTTGTTTTTGTATTTTCTTTTTCAGCTGATTGACATTTCGCCGCTTCTATTGCCACATCAAAAAAATGCACGCAAAAAAAAATTCTTGCGTTCATTTATTTTTAAGAAATACAAAAACAAAAATATGGCAAGCCTGATTCTCTCACCGCTCTTAATTTCCGTAAAAACTTAACTTAGGAATCTAAATCCTACAGCTCTCTAAGTTTTCTAAGGTAAGTTGAGTTTTGGCTAACCAGAAACACGTATTGCTGGTATGGTAGGTTGGTCTAAGTTGAGTTAAATTTTGTCGTAAGTCTTGGCTAACTTAAGCTTAAGGCCGTAAAGTTCGTATCTTCCCTATTTTAAATTTCCTGTAGTAATAATCACAGGCTCGAGAGCAGTTATTGTCGCCTTCCTGTCCGATAATATAGCGACGTTCATCTTCAATAGCTTTGTGACCAACACTGTTCTGCAAGATAGCGAATACATTAGCCTAGGAAGGACATGCTGAATAGTTTGAAGACCAATAGTATATAGTGTACATTGTTCCTGAAATGTCTGACATCTTTCGCTTCAGATCTGCAATTTGCATTCAGATTGGTCTACTGGTTCTAAATTTCGTTTTATGACCAATGAAAAAGCCTGGGTCTTGAGATATTACTATACTATTTAGTCTAGTCAGTATCCGGCATTTTCACACCAAAAAAACTAGCGGTCCTAGAAAAAAATACTAATCGATTCTTAAAAATTTCCTGAATAACAACATATCCAAAAATTACCATCGAGCGTGGCCGGTGTATTATTTAAATTAATGAAAAATTGACAAATTCTGCCCAACTCAAAACGCCAAAAACACTGGCTGTGTCAAATCAAATGCATGAATCAAAAAGATAAGGATAAAGATAAAGATAAAAATAAATATAAAGATAAATATAAAGATACTACATTGTATGGGAAGAAAG
>JAPVRG010285942.1:6126-26661 GCA_029783565.1 Rhagoletis cerasi
CAAAAATAAAATATGGAAGAGGTATGTTTGTCCATTTTTATTAAAGAATATAATGAATGGTAATATTTTATAACCCGTCCCAGCCAAAAAAAAAGTATATTCGTGGAAGAAATGGCGATGGACTTCCAATTTTGCTGGGGGCTTTTAAGTTAACTCTAAACAAACCATCAGCTGTTCGTGAAACTTGCAAGATTTTGCTGGTTTAGCGTTCGCGTACTTTTGCAAACATTTCTCTCCTTGAGAGAGAACATATATAAATTCATTAGAATTTTGCTGTTGAGAGTTTGCTGCTGGAAGAATACGCGAATACACCTATTGATGGTGACGTGAATGTGAAATCTATCTTACTCCAACGTTTACAGTTAATAAAACCCTTTCTGAACTTGACCGCGCCAACAGTTAGCAGCCTAAATCAATGATTACGAACGCAAAACGAGGAGGTAACACTAAGTGCAAGTGTATCCTGCTCAGCTACACAGCGAGGCTTGCCGAAGACATTAATGGTATGTATATGAAAATATACCCGATAGCATGGACCGTGAAGTTGTCGCTCTGAATGAGGTTTGTACAAAAGCCGATATGTATGTATAAATATTTATTTCACTTTCTTAGTTGGCGACAATCGCGCGGTCGATACATTTTTTGCATAGCGTTGAGACGCCCACTCCCGATACCACGTCGAGCTTCGATGAACTGCAACAGCGCGTGGAGACTTTTGCGTTTGCATAATGCCGCTAAGCAACATTTGAGCGAGATGAAGCATCTACGTCAACAGGCAGGAGGCATAGGGAAGAAGAAAAGCGGCAAATTTTAGGGCATGCTATCATAGATTTGCTGAATATAATTGAACCTGGATTAAAAGGCGCCGTTATGCGTATCACAGACGTAGAAATATAAGTATTACCGGCGATCTTACCCGGTACATATTGACTGATTAAAATCGGGCAGTGACATTACCAGTTTAAAAGAAAAACAAAGACAGTGTACTTAATTTTTGTATTGTCGGAAGGAATTGTATGCATTTAAAGTTTATTTACATGCATTTTATGTGTAAATTTACGCCCTTATTAATAAAAAATAAAATAGATTTAAGGTGGTCTTTAAAGTGACATTTTCACACAAATTTTCGATTTATAAAGCAGTTAAAGTCTTCTTTATTTTTTGTGAATTAGGGGGTTAAATTGTATTTTTTATGTTTTCTCAAAAATTGATTTTGGCTTGTATGACTTTTATTGAATTAAATAAATATCAAAAATTGTTTAAAATCTCCTACAGAAGATTCTTCGCCAATTTTTTAAACTGAACTTACTGAAAATGCAAAGGCAGTGTTTCATAAAAATAGGTCGAAACAGGAAACCTTACTATTAGGATTTCGATATAAATCTTTATTGGAAATGCCAAGAATTTTTCGTACAGTTACATATGTACATATATGTACATAAAACCAACTTATTTAATATATACCAAGGACGTTAATCATTATAAGTATAATAATTATAATCATCATTCAATCATTATTTTATGATTTTTATTTTTTTCGCTTACAAATAATAATTTGTATTAAGTTTTTTTTTTTGCTCAACAGAAAAATTAGCGTGATTTCCGCCGTATCCTTTTCAGAGGTAGAGACACTCTCATAGAAGGAATAAGTCTCAAAGTTTTCAGGTCAAAATTTCAATTGGTTGCATCTGTATGGCCTTTTAAATTTTATAAACAATAATTATTTTTAAGTGGAAAAATAAAACTCAATAATAATTATCGCTGAGCGAAAAAATAAAAATCGTAAAATAATCATTATTTTTGATCAAAAAAATAAAAATCAAATGACACTGAAGATGGCACAACGCCGAACACGGTTTGCCCCCAAACCAAATTTGACAAGGGATGACGGAAATCCGTTCCAAATATAAAAATCGTAGATTATAGTGAGACGTACGAATGCAATTATGTAAGTATAGTTAAAATTGCTTTACGACGCTCGCAACATGCTGATCGAAGAAATGCGATGGACGGGGCAAGGCAAGGTCCTTCCATTGTGTTCGTGGGCGTTGTCTACCCATGGGTGCTGAGTCGAAGGATCTTTTCACCGGAGTGTCGTCGTCCATGCGTACAACATGTCCAAACCAGCGCAATCGTTGTATTTTTATGCGCTTAATAAGCTTGTACAGTTCGTATTCTATCTTCTTCGGTACTCGTCGTACTTATCTTGCGTAAAATAGTTCTCTCGAAAGCACCTAAAGCATCGTCCACGCCATATAAAGGGACGGGCATGATGAGAGATTTGTAGAGCGTAATTTTTGTCGAGAAAGCTCTGGTTTTCAATTGACTACCATATGTACCTATGCGCGACCAATACTTTTTCTCTCACTAATAATAAACCAAAACAAGCAACCGTTACACATTAGTCTCTTAGGTAAGCATCAGTAAATGAGATTTATTTTTTGAGATTAAATACAAATCTCAGTGGTCATCCAAAATCAGAGATGTTAAAATGCTTGTAAATACAAAATTCAAATACCTTATATAACAAGTATTTAAATACAAATACAAAACAATTTTACGAATATTATTTAAATACAAAATACAAAATACGTATTTTTAAAATACAAATATGTGCATTTGAAAATACTTTTAATATCACACGTACATATACACCCCGTGTCAAAATTATAAGCGCACAACATGTAGACAAGTATCAAGAATTATTTTTTTGTTATTTAAATGTTTTACTCTTTATAAAACGATACATAGTTTTTTTTTAACAAACCCGAAGAACGTAAATCTATAAGGACGGACAGCACGTTACAAGTGTACGTGTGCGAGTAACAGGAGCGTGCCTTGTCTTTTCAACCAATCAAAAAACTTATTTGGGCAAGAGTTCTCTCCTGTTACTGACACTCGCTACAATTACAACGTGTTGTCGCTTCTTAAAGATTTACGTTCTTTGACAAAACCTGTATAAATCAAAGCTTTAAATTTTGTGCAATATTTCAAACAAAGAGCATTTTAATTAGATTTCTTAGAAAAATTTTGAGTATACAGGTTTGTAGCCAATTCAATTTTGAAACAATAAAGTGCAAGTTTGAAGTAGCTTAAACTTATCTAAAAGTATTATTAACTTATACACTGCCGGTCACTTGAATAGGGACAGCCTTTATTGATTTTTTTTTAATTTGTTTAAAGTTTGAAAATCAGATTTAGATGGTTTTGCTATATGTTTATAAAATATTAATGAATATTATATAAAACAAATGAAAACTGTCAATACTGAGGTCCTAATCAACTGCATGAGAGTGTATGGTCAAAATGTTAAGAGTGCGATCAGTTCGACCAGTTTTGACTTTTTTCTTTTGTTTGTTTACTGTTCAATATTTTTTTTTTGTAAAAGTGTAGCTAATAAGATAACTTAAATCATATACGTAAATCCAAATTTCAAACTTTGTACCAAAATTAGAAAAAATATTGAAGTAAGCAGTTTTATAGCTCATTCAATTTTGTTACAATAAAGTGCAGAGGTGTTTTGACGATTTCTTTGACTAACAATGTTTAGCATTTTCTTTCGTATAAAAACATTTAGAGCATATTTCATATGGAAGAAAAAGCTACTCACGGAGTTGCCATCAAACAAAAAATTTTGCATTTTTATGCGAATTGTGTATTACAAAACCTGAAAAATGCTTTAGTGGCTTTTCATTTCGAACCGAACCGCACCATAGTTGGAGTATTATCGGTTCTGCTTTGGCATTTCAAAATAAAAACGGTTCGCTTCGTGGCTCGGTTCGAAGCCCGAAAAATAGGCGGTTCGGTTAAACACCGGTTCGGTTCAAAACCGGTTTGCAACCATGGTATCTATGATTTCTCTTTCCTCCTATATTAAAATGAGTTTTCACAAAAAGTGGACTGAACCGTTTTGGCTCATAATTCTTTTGTTGGGTTTGTATTCAACAGGACAAGGCTTGTACAAGCACTGGAGAAATTTCCTTTCAGCCTTCCCTGTGGCATATTTTATTTTTTCCTCATACCCATTGTACGAAGAAAAGAATGCACGCGCTGTAAAAAATGTTCAGTGCACTATGAGAAATTTGGCAATTTTTTTTGCAAAAAATAATTATGGCTATCTTTGTAGATGATTTGAAACAAATATTAGTTTTTTTTAGATTGCCATTCAATTACCAACACTACCATTTTATTACTTAATGCAGATTTTTTTTAAATATGTTTTCGTATGCGAGATAAAATGAGAGTTAATTATAAAAACCATTTATTCAGTATCTTTGAAAAATTTTATTAATATAAATTTTAAACCTGGAAAGTCTGAATTTCTGAAAGTTGTCTCTTATCTTTATTGATTTCTCCCCTCCAAACAGTAGGTACATATTTCATATTGACAATAACAAGATTACATAACAAAAAGAATTTTTCTCAGAAATATAACTAACTCGAACAAGTGCGAACCTTTTTTTTTATAAACATAAATAAATTGAAAACAAAAAATAATAATATCAAAGCTACGCATTGTTTATTTAAATTTTTTAGATAATTAAAAGTATTGTTAATAAAAACAGAACACACAGCTGATCACAACACTTAAATTTATCAGGAAGATCGACTGTATATGGGCGTTTCCACCGGAAGGTCCACCGCCAAAAAAATAACAAGAGTCATATATCTAACGTATTTATGGGCCAATTTGACTGCTTTTTAACACGTTTATATTAGTTTCACTTGTATGTTTGTTTGCTTGCTTAAGTATTTGCTTTTTTGCTTTTTTGTTTGTAACTTGTACCTGTCCACATAAGTGGCACGTCATCTGCCGCATACATTTAGGCGTGTATAGTTCTCCAAGCGGAGAAGCTGCTGCAAGCGTGTTTTTTAGTTTTTTTAAACTATATTCTGCTTATTGTAATATATACTGGTTATGTAAGCAGAAACATTTTTGCGAAACATGATCTTGTTAGGTGGCGTCAGTGTCCAGATATTTTGAAAAACCGTATTTATGGTCCGATTTGGCTCAATTTCGGCATGTGTAGTTGAAACATAGTAAGACATGGATTTCCAAAAATTTACCCGCTAGGTGGCGCTGAAGTCAAAATAAAAAGTATAATTTTATTGTTTAATTGTTAAATTGTTTAAAAGCAATATTAACAAAAATATCATGATGGAGAAGATGTCGCGTGCTAAATCTCACGCGCTAAATTCGTCCTTAAGCTAAAAAAATAAGTGAATGCGAATATTCCAACATGACAACTACCATTAGAAAGGCAAAATTATCCATTTTATACTACTTTTTCGCGGCACCCCAATTACGAATTCGCTTTCTCATTCGTAATCCGCGCTCCAATTACCCTTTGAATTGCATAATTCTTCATACAAAATTTTGTGAGCGAATTATCTCATTTCTAAGTAATTGAGATCCAATTACCTTGGAAATTACAAACAAATCGCTGCCGTCCCTAATTTTAATCGGAAATTTATCGAACTCAGCTGTCAGAGCAAAAGAGAATAGAAAAACTCAAAACAAAGAAAAAGAAGGAAATGAAGGAAAAAAATTAAAAAACAACAATGAACTGACAATTCGAATTAAGAATGTGAACGTGTGAATGGGGTAATTCACGATAGTAATTGGGAGAGCGAACAAAGTAATTCACGGTGCCGTGGGAGTATTAGTTTAAATAAACCGCTTAAAATTTTTATGTTGCGTTTCCCAGATTTTTGCATATTTCTAGATGCAGATATATTGGGAACGAAAAATCGACAGAACCTACCTTTTGTACAAAACATATTGCTTCTAAAATGCTATCGAAACATAAAAAAAATATACATATAATTGGAGATTACCTTATTTTTTTGCACCTCAAAAGCGTACGAATGTCGCGTTCTTCACCATGGAAATGCCCATATGCTTCAACAGCATTTCTTTTCACAAAAGAGTTGTCCGCTAATAAGCGCCGAGCCTAGAGCATTTTGTTTTAAGCTTCGACTTCTTGATTGGCGCTGTAACCGTTTAAGCGATTTTGGCCGAGTTCAACATAGCACACCAGTCGTTTCTCTTCTGTGCCAACTGATTAAGCTTCATCCGGGAAATACTGTTTTTGCAAAAACAGAAGATTGTTACTAGAAACAAGGTGTAGTATGTATACGCAGCGCTGAAGATTGCAGGAAATTCCACCAAGAAGTTAATTGCGGTGCCAATGTACTTTTTGGTTTCAAATTATATCAAAAAAGCACAACGGTACCACCTTTATTATCACTGTCACATACTGTACATTTTGGTTTTTATTGCTTTTATTCAATGCTTAGGCCGTTACGCCTAAATCACGTGTGGCACATAATTTAAGATTCATAATTAATCGCAGGAGTCAGTTGAAATTTCAGCTCAATTACTGCCAAACTAAGCAGCCAAATGCAATCGAATAAAAACTGCAGCATTAATTATGCTCGCAATATATGTACTTACCCAGCAAACACAGTCTCTAACGTTAGAGAAACATTGATTTTTCATTAGTATTCTAATTTAGTTCTCTAATGTTTCTCGAATCGAAAATCAGATTAGGGAACAGTGTTAGTATTCGACTAGAAAATTATTAGAAAAATACTATACATTATAAACCAATTCGAATTCAACTTTAGAATCTAACCTTTTTCTCGATATCGAGAACTAGGTCTCCTTTTTGTAGAGAATGCTATAGTTCTCGGTAGTTTCACTAATCGTTTTCTAAACTTCTACCTTAGAGATTCACATTAGAATTCGAATTGTTCTCTGATCGTTCTCTAACCTATATGTTTGCTGGGCATGTTTGTATGTTCATACATTGCATTCGAGCAAGCACGAAGTACATACAAGATTGTGACAACAAATACAACAGCAACAGATGTATTTATGTTTCTCTCTTCAATTATTCTTAAATGAGGGCACGAGCCTGAAGTTGTTAGTGTCCGCTGCAGGGCCAGCAATGGCCTATGGACGCTCGTGATACGTGGGGATAAGTATCTGCGAATTAGGCTGACATGGCTGAAGGCTATTCAATGCAGAGGTGGCGACTGTAAAATTTAATTCTAAATGGCACTCGACCCCTACATTCGATTATTCGAAGATTCGAAAAAAAAAAAATGATCGAGTATTCGTAGTATAATACTTACATACATATGTAGATGAATCTTCCCAAAATTTGAAGTTCGAATCTAGAGGGGAGATCTGTTGGATAGTGCTCTTCAAATCATCACAAATTGTACCTCTGTACTTGTGTATTGCTCTATCATGAATTAAATTGGAATTTATAAACACCGACCACAAAGGATTCGGAGGAGGCGAATGCGAATTTTGAGACATGGCCACAATAGGACTTAACTACGTACGCCACTGCATTCTGCAGTCACTTATTCTGTCTTGTGGATATTGTTTCTTGGCAATTCACACAGGAATACATGAGAAAGACGCAAGGCACTTACTTAAGATTATAATTTTTTCGATTTGATTTTATTTTACGTACATATTTTAACATCAAAACAAGCAATTGGCATTAGAGGACGGCCTGGGACATAGCGACAAGGCACCTAAAACAAATTCAATTCGATAGTAGCATGGTGGCGTAGTAGCGGTTGCATTCTTTGGCATTGACGAATGATGGGCTAAAATTCAATGCTCTGCAAAGGCATGGCATTTTGCTAATTTATAGCTGCCAAGAGTGGAGGAATTCGGAAATTTGTAGAGAATTATGTTTTGCTGGCAAATAGCTTGGTTAACAATTTATTTTAAATAAGGTACTTTTAATTATTTCTGAGACGGAATGAAACACACATACATACGGACACAGTTATATCAAACATTTTTATATGTTCATACATACATATATTCTTGATATATATTTAATATTCAATCATAAAAACAAGCTTTTAAAATTTTTTAAAAAAGTATAAATATGTAAATCAAAATGAAATAATTTACATGTGGAAAACTATTGAGTATGAAAAAAGTCTTAAATTTAATTCTGAAATAATTTTACTGCTAAACATATATACATATATGGTATTTGCCAAAACATGAATAAGCAAGCAAAGGAAATCTAAAACTGCTGCTAAACGGCCGCAATTCATATTTAAAACAAAATACATAGGTACACATCTGTAATTTTACTAAACTGGGAGATAATCTACCATCAAAGCTATGATCCTTTTTTTTAACCAGCATTTCAAAAATATCGGATTTCAATACTAAAAAAGTTGTCGGTGCATTCACCAAGTTCATAAACGGCAATCATTTATGAGGTGCTTGAATAATTGGCGTATAAGGAATATTAAATATTTTTTATTTTAATGTATTACTTTGCGAAAATTTCCAGTTCATAAATTCTTTAGCACATTTTTGAAATTTTTTGTATATTTGTATTACAAAAATTGCTTAAGGAGTTGGCAATATTAAACATGGTAGGTGCAATAGATTACACTTAATAAAAATATATGTATTTATTCAGCTAAAAATTCTTTATTTAAATCAATTTGTTAAGAATGGAACAGTACTCAACCGTTGCGCCAACATAAATTTCGATTACTTTTTTATACCTAGTAAGTTAAAAAGTGCGTTTCAGGCTCAAATGGAGAATCGCCACTTCATTATTCTATGAACCTAGTATTTGAACGCTAAATTAAGAAAAAAAATATTTTCTTAAATGTATATATTTTACATTCGAAGTAATGTATTACCTCGTTTCACTGATATGCATATTCATATTGTAAACCAACATACTCTTACTTTCATATTGCATATTTGCCCATTTTGGGTAGTTGTGTATGTACTTTATAATTCCATATACATATGTAGTATGTATGAATGAACATACATATATAGATATTTTTACCTACTTAACACTTCTTTGGCTTATCTTACATTCATTTAATTTTTAATATTTATATAAATTAGATTTAAATCGCATGTTTAAATTAAATAAGTACAAACCTTCGAGTTAATATTTTTAAAACTTTAAAACCTAAAGCGGCAAAAACACACAAACATGTATATGTTTATAATTTACTCTTAATCACTTACTAGCAAGATTCTGAAATTTTTTATCTACTTCTTCGATGTTATACATTTTTGCGATATACATTATTGAATTGCGGTCATGCACGCAAACGAATTTACATGGGTTATAATTCTCTCTGCGGCTTCATATAGCCAAGTTATCACAGTTTTCGAAATTGATTAAAGACATTAAAAAACCAGCATTTATTACAATTTATCCACTTACATATATATGTACATTGTTTTTTCTTTTGTTGTTTATCTAGCTACTGTGCAAAACAATTATTTTATGCAATGCTCTACTGCTGAAGTGTTTGAAATATCTTACATAATTTCGTCAACCTGTTCGCTTGCCTTTTAAAACTATTCCACTATTTAAAATAAGTTAACTTTAAAAAGCTATTTACATTCGAATTAAATATATGTATATGTTTGTAAGTAGATTCAGGTTCTTGAGGAATGCCTCTATTTCGACTCTCTCTTTAAATTATATTACAATTTACAGTTTTCTTGATTTGTATAAAAAATGAGACCTTAGACACATACTTACATATGGGCTTAGCATTCAAGTTTGCCTTTAGAAATTTTACTAACACTCAAGTAAACGCCTTCTGACAAGGTGGTACTTGCTACACACACGCGCACCGTTTATTTACGCTAGCAATCGCGCGTACATACATACGTTCAGCCACATTCGTCGCCACTCGCTTCACGCTGGAGATGATAGGTGCTGATTTGTGCGATATCCTGGAGATTTTACAGCCCATGGTCGTTGGTGTTGAGGAAACTGCGACACACGCGACTCACTTCCGGATTCGCATGGTTCATTAGCTGCATGTAGATCTGTTTGTGTAGTTGGATTTCATTGGTCATCTCCTGCAGTTGGCGTAAAAGCGCCTCCTTCTCCTTCAGCAAAGTCTTGACGCGCTCCTCCACTTCCCGTGAGCGTACCTTAGCTTTCTCACGTGACTTTCGCACCGCTATGTTGTTACGCTCTCGTCTTCGTCGGTACTCCTCGCTACCCTTGTCTACATGCTTGAGCGAAGATTTGCGTTGATTCTGCAGTTGTTTGTTGTGATGTTTAAGCAGATGGGCGCCAGCTGCCAGATGAGGAAGATTCATGGAATGATGTGCAAGCACATTGGCCGAGGTGAGGGTTGTGAAGTTGGGTGCTGTACCGCCAGCTCCGTTGTTCATACCACCGTTGTTGATCGGTCCGTTGTTTGCCGCTGTCTGGTAGGGATTGTAGAGACCATTGGCGCCACTATTTGTGATGAAAGCTGCCGCCGCTGCATTGTTCGCGTTTGTCTCCTGTAGGTGGCGTCGATATTCCGGGTCGATGGGCTCCTCTTTGATGGTGGACGTGTCTGAGCCCACCGAAGAATTTTCATCGCTTGAGTTAGTACTGTAGGCTGCGCCGGAGTGCACCGCCTGTGGCATGTAGGCCAGAGCACTGCGTCCGTAGTTGTGCTGTTGAGTGCGCAGCGACTGTTGCTGCAGTTGATGCTGTTGCAACACTTTTGCCGCTGCGCTCACCATCCCGTTGGGCGGCAGGGTGGCTGAAAGTCCTCCGGGGCTCGTTACCATGTCGCTGAAGATACCCAGTCCCTCCTGTTCGCGAAACTGATCGTCGATCAAGTGTTGCAGATCCAAAGTGATTTCCTGGGCAGTCAACTCGTCCAGATCAGATTGTGAGTATTGCTGCAGCATTTGCTTCTGAAGCAGGTTGTTAACATTGCTTACATTGGCGTTTATGGTGGAGGTGTTGTTGTTGTTTAGAGCAGCGGCCGCATGTTGCATTTGATGGACTGCGTGTTGTTTTGCCACCAGACCAGAATTCTGTTGTTGCGCAGCAACTGCAGCAGATGTTACCATATTTCCAACATTATTGTTGTTGTTGGCATCTGTGCCGTTACTATTATTGCTATTGGGGTTGTTTATGTTGGGGTTGGCGTTGTTGTTTTGCTGCTGGGCGCTGGGCATGGCAGTCAGTGTGATTTGGCCGATGATTGCCTGTTGGGGCGGAGGCTGTTTTTTAAGGTCTAGCTGGGAGAGGGTCTGCACGGTGTCGTACATCTGTGTTGACTCCATGTTGAGCATTTTAAGTTGTGCGAATGAAGGCAAAATTTTTGCAGTTTGTACACTTTTTACCCGGATAAAATTAGTTTATGGAATGAAATTGTAACACGAAATTTAATTGAGCTCTAAAGATGGTCGCTTATTTTTATGATTTCTGGCCAAGGGAACACAAAATTTTGTTTTGTACAATCCTAATTACGGCTTCTTTATTAGTCATCAATAAGTTTTTAGTGTTCTTTTAATCACATCGGGTTTTCTTTGATTGCCTTTCATTAAAATGTCACTTTGAGTTCGTTTGCTCTTGTCTTCAAATATATGCGTACCTATATCTTTTAACTTTAATATTACCATTTGCCTTTTCAAGGTCCTGTTTTGGTTTGCACAGTTTTCTGAGGTAAAATCTTTGGAATAGGTTTGAGTGGTCACAAACTTCAGCAGTTCTTTGTTTTTTTTATGTTGTACTTCATAAATATAACTATTTTTGTTAGGGAAGCAATTTATTGACAGAGATTTGCATTTTTTGTTTAGAAAGCAGCTCTAATATTTTTTTTCATACAAATTTTACAAAACTGGTCACGGTTTGAACATACACATGTAATTTATTTTTTTGGTATTTGCGATTCGGTTTCAAAACTCACTATTTTCCTTCATTTTGTTTTTCATTTAAATCACTCAATACTTTCATTTCTTTCTTTCTTCTTGTAGGCCAAACTATTTTACACACTTTAACGATTTGTCGAGTTCATAATTTTCTTTACTGTTAGGTAGCTTTAAGTCGTCTGGGTTACCGCGCGAGGCGTAACTTTTGCTCAACAACCTTCCTCGGTCGACTGAAGTGTTTCACAAATGATGCAACTGATTTTATATTTTCCACTTACACGACGTGCGCGTCCGCGTCTGCATCCGCTCATGAGTGTAACCAACTCACTCACTTGCAGTTGTTGCTGCCGCAGCTGCGGCTGTGGTGGCTCTTCGCCAAGACTTCAGCTTCTTCGTTTTGACCCAACAATGACGACGATGTCTTCGTACGCTGCAGCCACGCCGTTGGCGTCTGAGCTAACGCAAGAAAATGTATGTGGCCCACCGAAAACAACCACCGACTGAAGTAACTTAACAACCCGACCGCCTGCTAATCGTACTACCGACAATGACGTCGCTTATGCAATGACGAATGGGGAGACTGGGGAAGAACACAAGCTTTTTTCTGTAACAGAGCTCCCGTTTTTAATGCCGAGGGAAATATGTTCTCTGCTAAGTTACGCCCAAAATCTCTGAATTTGCCCCTTTGTTGCTATCGCTTGTATCTGAAAAAGAGGTTAGCTTTGTTCACGACCGAAGCGCTGCACACGTCTGTTCGCCACAATTCGTGAATTGTAACTAAATTTTGGACTGTAACTAGCTTGGTATCTCCGCCACGAACCGAAAAGAAGCCAAAGAAAGAGATTCCAAAGTGAAATATGTAGTAGAAGCAGAAGCAAGTAAATTACAAAAAGACATCTTCGCCTGTCTAAAAGAAGTTGCCGAAAATATTAACAAAACATAGCATACACAATCTGATCGTAAAGCACAGCACGAAATATGTACAAAACGAGCAAGGGAAAACGCTCTTGTCCACATACAAACAAGATCCTCTCTATACCACTCCGAAACGTCTGTTTGTAAGCTTTCCATTACTAGTTTTCTTCAACTACCTGTGGATGTGAGCGGTGCGACACTGCCCCATTCACATATAAACATAATTATGTATGCAAGTGTGTACATACATACACTCTCTTATCAAATCACTTTCGGCCCACTGGCGAATGCGCCAATATATCCCCCCATGATCTTGTACTCTTTGCCCTCATTCAAGTGTTCGTATTGGTGTACACTCAGAGCTCCCCAAACCACTTTCGCTCTTTCCGATGGAATGCTGTTTACATGTTTATAATTTGCTCTGGTTACACGCTCAGCTGTTTGGCTGCTTTAGTGATTGTGAAGTAGCGTTTGGGGCTGCCTCGATAACTGCACTATCAATGTTTTTGTTGCTTTAAGTTTGCTGGGATCACACTTTGTCTACGTCATCTTTGTGTAGTAAGTAGCATGATGCAGTGTTGCCGCGAGGCAAATAGAAAAATTACCTAACTTTGGAAAAAAATAACGAAAAAATAACTACATTTTCAGTCAGAAATTAATATGTTATTTATACCCATATGTGCATACAGGCACACAAATATTTTCACTAATTTTTCAATTATACCTTCCAAAGTCACTTAAGTTGTTTTATTAAAATGCCACAGATATATACATAGGTAAATACGTATACTGTATATTGAATTTTATTGAATATAGGTAATTCTTTGTATTTTTACCTATCCATTTGTGGCCACTCAGTTTCGAAGATCTGCCAACCATGACATACGAAATTTGCAATGCAGCCAATACATACGATACAATTCACAGTACAACAAGTTTCCTAGAGTGTCAAATGAAAATGCCGAATTTCATAATGCAGTCAAACCATTTTAACTTTGCATTTTTATGAAGTTTCACCAAAAAAAATACCCATTTTATAAATGTAATAACCAAATAACCAAAATGCTTCTGAAGAAAAATTAACAACCCACTTTGGTTAAAAATAGTTAAAACGGCAACACTGGTATGGTAGTTTACATAGAAAAGTATAAGGCAAAGTGCTGGGCCTTTTATTTATTTTTATGAAAATTTAAAACAAACACCAAGCTTGTTTTTATTCGTCGAAAAAATGCATGTACCTATGGACATAAATGTTTATGCATTAGCCCAGCCAAGCCAGCTAAATTAATAGATGTACGCTTACAATAAATCGCATTGAGCTGTAAATTGGCATGAATGTTGGGCACACGGGTGGTATATTCGAGCTAGATTAATGCGGCAGTGTTACATTTTATGAAAGGGCGTCATCTTATACGCAAAAATTTAGGCGATTCTGCTTACATCACGCGTTCGAGGAACAAAATTTTGACAATCAGTTGCTCATCACTAGCTAATCAAATGCAACATAAAAAATTTACTGCGGAATTTCTGTAGCATTTTCAGTAGATTTCAAATTGAGCATCAGCTACAGAGCATCAAGAAAGCAAAAAGGTAGCAATATTGCGTTATTATTTCGTAGCTCGATCACAACCATCATTATGCATGAAATGTGAAAAGTCCCCATCGATACCACATCTTCAAAAAAATTCCCCGTACTGGCAGAAACTGAAAGAAATAGGTAATTCAGTTCTCAAAAAAACATTTTACTGCTAATACAAAGGATTAGTATTTTTAAATACATATTACACAGCGTGATATAGACTATTCTACGAGTAAAACTATTACAATTTTTTGCTAACGAATGGATGATTAAAAAAAGCCCAATTTAAAAAAAAAAAGATGAAATTTAAGAACCTTAAATATAGCTTTATCAAAATATACATTCCTAGTTTTATGCAATTCAGTTTCCAATAGCTATGTATGTCCATGAAAAGAAATTAAAGTTGTGTTTAGAATTCAAAGCAACTCAATGCTTTGAAAGAAAATTTAAACGTCAAACTCGAAGCAGTGTTACTGCCAATGTTTTTATAGTGTTGCTAATGCAAAATTTGCAACTATAAAATAAAATTTGACAAAATGTATTCCGCACGCTGGTTAATTTCTTTACTAAATAAAAATTAAATATTACTAAATTCCCCGCTGAAAGTGGCTCATTCCCTCACTACACGCACTTGAACAAAATGGCACATCAATGCCCATAATTGTGAACAAATAGTGTTTTCTTATGTGGTTTATATTCTTCGTATTTATTAAAATATGTTATTAAATACATTATATTTGGTAATATTTGTGCGTTTTTAATAATTAAATAAAAAGAAATCATCTGTTCTCCCGCATTATTCTTTTTGTGACCAACTCAGAACCAGGTCACAAAATTGATTTTCATCCCGAAAAGTCTCTATTACCCTGCAGGGAGTGACGTTAGCTTATACCTAACTTTAGTCTGTTTACGCGAACACTAGTGCTATCTATTAACTGCATATTTTGTTCGAAAAAAGCTAACTACTTTTGTGGGGCGATGGCCGCAAAAAAGTCAGTACTGTATACCTCTGCATTAGATGTCAACTTACTTGTAACTAACTACTTTTGGGCATAAAATATCAATAAGAAAAAAAGATTTTTTCAATTTTTTACATCTTTATTTATTTACTTTATTTATTATTACTATTTTTTTTATTTGTTTACATATGAATTCTGCTGTAGGTGGTCCCATATTCGAATTCCGTCAGGCATAACATCAAAATGATAATATAAAATTTCGATCTTCTTTTTATTTGTCCTGAATTCGAAAAAGCATCTGTGAAGTGCAGGAAAAAGTATTTTTTGTATGAGGATATTTAAATAGAAACTCGTTTAAAGAAAGCAAACTTCTGATTACGTCTGCATGACTCCTGCATGACTTTACAACTAATTTTAAGTTGGTTTTGTCGTAGCTAATTAAAAGCGAGGTATTTATAGAAACCTCGCAAAAAAGCTCACTAAAAGTTGGTTATTTTTAACAATTGATAATTTTTCACTGCAGGGTAGTGACTAGAGACTGCTTACTGAATTCAGGCATAAAAATAAGTCACTTTTTATGTGACTTGAGACAGTCAGCTGATATCATATATGTATGTATGTACATATGTATGAATATTGTAAGTATGTCATTTTGTTCTCGCTGCTCCAACAGTCGCAAAGGCCGAGTGGGCAAAGAACTTTTTGTTTTTTTTTCAATTTATTTATTTTTTCTTTTTTTAATTTTGTTTTAAATTTATATTTTGTTGTTTTAAAGAGCAAAATATTTTTTTTTAATTCATTTAATTTTTATGTTACATATTAAAGTATTTCAATTACTTTCTAATGAAATTCTTGTTAAATAAATACTTCCTCACTTCATTTCCGCGTTTTTTAGAGTAAAATAGAAAGCAGTTATCTTTTCATCCACATTTTTCTTTTTGTGTTACAATAATTATCACGACTTTTTGCTAGTAAACGTTTTTTGCCATAAAAGTAAGCAAAAGTGACTAAGTAGCTAAGAATTTACGTACTTAATTTCTACTAGCTTAGCGTTTCTTTCTTCTTTTTTATTTCACGCTTTTAGGGCTTCTTTTTACAAGTCATCTCGAATACTCTTTGCTATCGTGATGTCATGCCCCAGAGAAAGATGCAATCTGGTATTCTTGTTAGGCATTTATACGCTGTTGTCGATGATAGAAGTGTTCTGAATATTGATTCCTGGATCTCATCGTGTCAAAAGCCACCGGAAAACTCTAAAGATAAAAGCGCATTAAACGCGATACTCATGCATGATGCAATAAAAGAAAGGGGTTTTACGTTCGCATTCGTCTCGCTCTAATCGCCATCTTAAGTTCCCTAAGAAAATTACAATTTGCCTCTTTGAAAAAGATTGTGCTCTTAAAGTTTCAAAACTAAAAGTTCTGTATGCCTTTATAATAAAACTGTTCCCATTTTTAAAATAATTTTATTCTGTTCGCACCAAAGAGTAACATTTATTTGAAGGGTATAATCAAAAAGTTACATAGTTATAATGGTCGCATCAACACGATACATTTCCTATCAAATGCACCAAAAACTAAAATTTTTTTTAATTAACTTCTTATGGCCAAAAAAGTCCACTAATTTCAAATACAAATAACCCCATAGTTTCGTGCTTATTTAGGAAAATCATTTATTGTATAGAATAAAATTTGCCTTAGGAATCGATGATAAAAAACTTTGTAAATTTACGTAAAACGACTGATTGAAATGTAACGTTTTTAGGGGTATTCGTCTAAACGCGTAAATGCCTTGTAACCGCGTAAACCTTGTAAACTTACTTAATTTAGCATGGAAAACCGGTTTATTTACGAGGTTTACGCAGTTACGAGGCATTTACGCGTTTAGACGAATACCCCTTTTGTGTGGACCTCCACAAAGGTACACACGTACATATGAATGTATGTTCATCGTTATAAAATGTTTATGCAAAATACTCTAAAAGCGCACAGTAATTTGCCTCTGGTCTATCTGTTTTGGCACAATGCTCTTTGTGACGTCATAAAATCGCGTACCCGCGTCTTATTGCGTTGCGCGCTCCGCTGAGCTCGTACGCTGGCTCTAACGGTAATATTTGTTGATTTCACATTCACAAGAAATGTATGTATAAGAATGTATGTCAGTCATGTCCAACAGCCCACCAAAACTGGTCCTAAACTAAAAATAATAACTAGATACATATGTATGTATGTACGTACATATTACCAACACGATCGTGATTCGTGCTACATATGGCACTCTCGCTTTCATTTCCGAATCGGAGCCACGCGTTGGCGTCAGTCTCGGTTTCGACGCCAATTCAATTACCAATGGCGATGTCGATGGCTCTCTGTTTACGCGATGTACGTTAGGAAGAAGACGGATGTGGGGAAACGACTAAGATCTGGTGCAGTATTGCCGCATCTATAATATTTTTTTTACCAAAATGCCGTGATAAATTTCAAGTGAACTTATTCTTTCACTTACTTTCAAAATCATTTATTTTGTTTTATTTAAGAAGCTTCGTATTGGAACATGCTATTTCCTACATATGTACATATGTATGCTTGAGTCAGTCTGAAAATAAAAGGTGGGTTCTACCCTAATCTAATCTAGAGTAACAAAGCCCTAAAAGAATTTTGCACAGTAAACTCGCTTTTAAAATATATTTGGCTCTTGCAGTGCATTTAAAAAAATGTAATTCTAATTACATACTAGAATCATATTTGATATTTTTTGTAATTTTTCTCTACGAAGTACGAAAGGTATTATTAACAATTTTAGCATTTAACCAGTCCTCCGTATTAAAAAGTTGAAACTCTTCGTAACATGACTTTTTTGAAAAATTCAATACTACGATTATTAACAAAAGTTTATAGAATTTGTTAAAACTTGAGATATTTGTTTTTAATAAGTTTATGTATTTATATTCATTGTCTATTGCAACGTAGCCATCCAGTAAATCGTTTACATCTGGCTCTACCACTTTCTCTGCTGTATCTTAATCTCGTTCTCCGTACGTCTTCGTACTCCACCAACCAACTTCAGCTAATATTGCGCCAGGATATTTATGTATTTGCAAGTAAGCATCGAAAACTGTTGATATCGTTCGCTTTGGTACTATTTACCATCGAATTCTTCAGGTCGGCTTAGCACTATTTCGAAGACCAACTTTTGAAGTGCTTCATTTCACAGTTGTTGATTTTGCTTGTTCTGAATAGTGCGTATGAAGTTAATTTGAAATGGGAAAATACACTATTCTTTGTTTTTCAAATGAAATCAAATTCATTAAAGGAAAAGGTAAAAAGGTAAGTTTCTCTGTCTTATTAGATTACCATATAAGATTGCCTAAAATACATCAAAGTTCGTATATATTCATACATAAGTACAACCATACATGCCTATCTACTAAAATCGCCAGTTTTCAGCCAAAAAAAAAAAAAAGATTAATCCGAAAGTCTTGGTTTTCCGACATACATATTCATACTTTTTGATGTACCACCAAATATATAACGGCCTTTGTTAAAATAAGAAATATGAAGGAATCCATTAACTGATCAAACGGCCTCAGCGACCGATTTTGCTTAGAAATTAGATGGTTCCTGGAATTTTTGGCTGTAAGCTATTGTTGCGTGTCGTTAAATAAAACTGTATAGTTTTCTTAATAAAAATTATTTTATTTGTTGCCGGGAAAAAAGTATTTTCGTTTTAACAGCTCAAAAAAAGTCAATGAATAAAAAATCAGAAAATTTTGAAAAATCATTTAACAACAAAATGTAAAATGTAAATAAAGTGTCTTCACCACACTACCCCCTTCCTAGCGGAAAGCGACCTTTTTCCTTTTTAAGGCATACGATGAAATTTCCTGTTGTACAGTTGATTGATGAAAAAATGTTTGGGTTAAATCATTAATTTCCGTAAACGCCGTTTTTAATCTATCTATTGATACTGTGTCTTCTTCATTTGCTAGTTTGATTGTGAACAATTTATTTGTATGTTTAACTACCGTAAATGGGCAGGAATACCTGGGTTGCAATGGTTTTTTGTAACCATCTTTGCGAATCCAAACTTGTTTTGTTTGGAAAAGATCTGGGTGAAC
Organism: Rhagoletis cerasi; assembly: GCA_029783565.1. Lineage (NCBI taxonomy): Eukaryota > Metazoa > Arthropoda > Insecta > Diptera > Tephritidae > Rhagoletis > Rhagoletis cerasi. The sequence goes on from JAPVRG010285942.1 coordinate 25,395, forward strand.
AAATGGTTTAGAGTTAGCGTGATGTGCAATAGGTTGTGGCTTAATACTTTGCATGGCAATTTTTAGGCGTTCTAGAAATTGAGTGCAATTGACATCGGAACTTGCGGTATTTTCCAAAAATTCACCCGGAATGTACAACGACTCACCATAAAGCATTTCAGCAGCTGACGCATGTAGGCCCTCTTTGTAAACAGTTCTTAAACCAAGCAAAACTGTGGGCAAGGTTTTAGACCATTGCACATTTGCCTGACAAATCAGGGCAGCTTTCAAACTACGATGTAATCTCTCAACCATACCGTTGCTTTGTGGATGAAAAGATGTAGTGTGCTGAAACTTAGCTCCTAAAAAGCTAGCTAAATCATGGAACACTTTCGAAGTGAACTGACGACCACGATCACAAATTATTACATTTGGACATCCGAATCTGACAATCCAACCGTCGAAAAAAACTTTGCATACCGTCTCAGCTGTAATGTCTGCTATTGGTATGACTTCAGGCCATTTCGAAACTCGATCGATTATCGTTAAGAGATAAGTGAAACCTTCGGGCGGTGGCAGCGGACCAACTAAGTCCAAATCCGAAAAACGCTTCGAAGTTAAAGGAAATGAACCCAATGGAGAATGTGTGTGTCTACTTATTTTTGACGATTGACAAAGCATACAAAATTTGGTCCTGTTTTTACAGTCCTTCTTGAGTTGCGGCCAAATAAAACGGTCTGCTATTAACTTCCTAGTAGCTCTAACCCCAGGATGTGCAAGATTATGGAACATCTCAAAAACAGGTCGTCGAAAACTAACAGGAAGTACAGGTCTGGGCTTATCCTGAGATACATCACAATAAATTTCAGTGTTGGAACCTGGCCATGGTATTAGTTTCAATTGAAGTCCAGAATCAGTTGATAGAAGTAATTTTTTGATATCTTCATATGTTTTCTGAGCTTCAGAGAGTCGTGCGTAATCGATGGTTGAAATTTCTTCAATTCTTGACATATCCGCAACAGAGTTATTCACACCGGAAATATGAACAATGTTCGTAGTAAATTGACCGATATAATCCAAGTGTCTGTATTGCCTTGGTGAAGCTTTTGAAGGATTTTGATTGAAGGCGAATGTAAGCGGCTTGTGATCAGTAAAAAGAGTAAAATCGCTTGTTGCGTGTCGATAATTAAAACTGTTTAATAATAATAATAATAATAATTTGGCGCTTACACATATGTTAGTGTTTGGCCGAGCTTCTCCTCCGATTTGTGGCGTGCGCCTTGATGTT
>JAPVRG010285947.1:0-10831 GCA_029783565.1 Rhagoletis cerasi
CGATTAATTTATCGAATTCTCGCAAAGTAATATTGCATTGTCATCGGAGTTATACATGCGTGCAAAATTTCAGCTCAATCGGACACCGGGAAGTGTATCAAATTTAACTTGCAAGATTTGATTACAAACACCCGTCAACTAAAAGTAAATAAAAGCTTATAATAAAATGCCTTCGCATAGAATAGTATCCATAGCCACACCAACTTTCCGCGAATATTTGACGCAGCACTTGCATTCACTTATGGAGGCGAACGACAGCAGAGAACGTTCGCGGACGTATCGATGCAGCTTATAGCTACATATATGAACGCACGCTGTTTGGTCCACCAATACATACGCGTACGAACAACAGCGGAAATTTTATCTACCTAGCATACGTGGATGCGAACGTTATGGATTTGTTTTATGCTTCACATTCGCGAACGAGAATCAATAGAGAATATTTGATACGTTCTCGTTCGCGTTCGCGTACGAAGGTGAGTGAATATTCCGAACCCTGCTTTATACTCACGTTCTTCTGCACACAGCAATCGAGGGTGCCAAGCATGCACAGCATTTCACTGTCAAATGTGAATTTTTGACGAGAATAAATGAACTTAAAACATCCGAAGTGGTAATAATATGCGGAACGGTGGCGAAATTAGTACATTAAAATGCTTTGCGATGTCGTGGTCATATATTTTCAATTAAATTAAAAAATGTTGCACATATCATTGTTTTCTGAAAGCAACAGTAATAATTATTTTTCTTCTTGCTTGGCAGCACCAAAAGACTTCGTCGTAATCGCTAATATTTTCACTGCAGCATCATCATTACATTAATACGTAGGAAATGCTCGAACAGATTGCCATTCCATCTTCATCGCTCAACGTCGCCCACGACAGTGGGTTTACGTAAAAGTATTCTTTCGAAAACACCAATAGCCGCACCATCTCTATTACTTGAAAACCCATCCTCACCCAGACGGTTTTAGTGAATTCATATGCTGCCCTTTCAATAATTAGGTTTGAAGATGCTTCTCAAAAAAGATTTCAGACACTTCACAAAAAATCTCCAAAAGGATATCAAGCACGTATAAAGAAATAAATACTATTACCACTGATTCACATATATATATATATATATATCAAAACTCGAATTGGCCTCTTAGCATCAGCAATCACATCAGCAGTGGCTGCTTCATTTTAAATCGTATACTTAAGTCTCAGCTTAAAGGGAAAAACGAACGCGAAACGAAATGAAAAGAAAATTTCTATTGAAAGTCGACTGCCAAATGTCAACAAGTTGCACAAATAAATACATAAGTTCAAGGTGGTGCAAAAGTAATGTCATAATGTGAATTGGCTAACATTTTGTTAGAAATAAAAAAAAATTAACTCTGTTTTCACGAAGTTTATTTGAAGATGTCAAATTGATGACATAAATTTTGAAAAAATTATATCACTCAAATTACCACCTCCCGAGCTAATGCACAATTGTGCTCGTTTTACGGTATTTTGGATTGTTGCTCGCAAAACATCTGGCTCCAAATTGGCGATTTCTTCTTCAATGTTGTGGTTAAATGTGTGTGTGTGTCAAATAGCCCCAAAGGAAGAAGTCTGGCGCCGTTAGATCTGGCGATCTAGACGACTAGTTTAAATCTCCAAAACGGGCCATCACTCGGCCCAGAAATTAATAATAACAATAATAATAATAATAATAATAATAATAATAATAATAATAATAATAATAATAATAATAATAATAGTAATAATAATAATAACCAGTCACTTTGAGGGGATGCAATGGCTCTTCATGCATTTCACGTGGGTTCTCTGTGCCCCTGGACCCAGTTTGCACTAGGCGCTCAGCCAAACGCTTAATCACATGGAACACGACGACGAGGAAAACGAGGACGAAATTTCTGCTGCGTTAAAACAACATACCAAAAATTGGACAAATGAATGACATTTGACACCATTTGCAAAAATTAAGGCACACTACTTTTGCGCCACCTTGTACATAGGTACAAATATATTAATGCTCTTAACATACATACGTATGTACACAGTGCGTACGCATACTACATCATACGAAAATTTGCTGATGGTTGACGGCCAACGACTGAAAAATAAACCAATTGTGCATGTGGTTGAATGTGCAGATGCACAAATAATTGCACTGAAAAGCACAGTGATCAAGTCAGCGGGTTCACCAGTGTAGGTAAAAATAAGAAATGAAGCGAGAAAGAAATACAAACGGTTTGCTTTAAATAATATGAGAAAATAAATTTTACGAACATCCCTTTTCATTACCACGTTTTTATCAACTCGCTTTCTTATTTATCTGGACTTCAGCGCAAAGTTTGCAATCGATTTTTAAACTACCTTTCAATGAGTTAGAGTTTCGAAACTTTAAATATAGTTTAGAAGCCGAAATTAATACCAAATTCAACAGTTTGTTCCAGCTTTAATCGAGTCTTATATAAGACAAGCAGAGTACCAGACGTTGTTCGGGGTGAGCTAAAAACTGATTAAAAAGTCATGCCTACAGGATTTGCCATGCCTCATTAGACAAACATTTTTCTGTATATCTTTCTATAAGCATCTACCATAGTTATGTCTTCACACCATATTTCATAGTCATGTGACTTATAGTTCCGTCTGACACCCATACTGTCATACATCTTTCATTTACCTCGTTTCCTTAATTCAAGTAGAATTGACTTTTTAACATGTAAGGTTTTTGTATATCACTGCAACTTACTTCTTGTTCGAGTTATATACAATCGGAACAAGGGTGTACAGCTGCATAGAAATCACAAAATTAATTATGCATTTTTTAAATTGAGGGGTTTATATTTTATGTTTTTTGTTTTTCAACAGTGGGTTTGTGGTGTTCGTTTTAATATTGCACGAGGAGCTTTACGAAATTTGCTTGACTGAGATTAAAGTGAAAAGCCATAATTTAAGATATATCAATTTAAAATCTGGCACGCGTGCTAAGAAAAACATAGGCTTCAACATGGCTGTGGAGAACTTGCTCCAACTATTGTAAAAGGAGACTATTTTCTAACTATCCCAAAAAGCCTCACTCTATACAGGGTATCCCAGTGATAAGTGATTTTCTTTTGGGAGGTGATAGGGGAGGTCTTGGCGAAGAAAAAATTGTATGGGAGGTGGAGTCTAAAATGCAAACCTGGAGAGTTATGGGGTTAAAAAAAGACTGTTTGAAAAAATTATACTACTTTTTTCGTAGTGTAGAAAAAGGGGTTCAGAACGTACTGTGTAATTTAGAACTGGTTCGGAACTCAAGAAAGATAATGCAGCGGGGAACAATTTCCATTTCCTATGACATTTCCGTGTTAAATTCATCAGTTGTTTGCATGCAAAAGATATTTACAGCAACCAAGCAGTGGTTCTGCATGTACTAGAAGCGCACCAATTCAGAACTAGCGATTTTCCCTACAGGGTACGTACTTTACATCTCCCTTCACGCATTTCTACTATTTTTAACACTCCAGTAGGCGCGCACTTACTCAAGGTCACTCACGCACACAGTCTTATTACTCTTCTATTACTAGACAATGAACATATTCAGTGTCCTTGCGGCGACCGATGCGTGCACATGCCGGAGAAATTTGACGCCAAAAGTGAATTTCTACAACTGTAGAACGCGCAACTACTCGTGTGACATTTTTTCGTCAACCAGAAAGCATTGTTACAAATGGATTTGTCCTGATCATCAGGTTCTTCTATGTTCAGACTACGCTAAAAATGAAGAATCGGAGGTGGAAAACTTGAGCGAATAAAAAAAATTGGTCTTTTAATATTACAATTTAAAATTTTGTGTTTTTTATCTATGTACAAGAAGTCTGATTTTTGGTTCCTACTATGTTTAAATTGGTTATGTTTTGTTTTTTTTGGTTTTATAATAAAGTCTTTATTATTAGTACCTAAAAAGATTTTTCAATTTATAAAGATTTCCTTTGAAAACCTTATATTAAAAATGTTCTACAAAAGTAGAACGCGCGACTACTAACGTCTCAAGTAGAGGCGCGCCACCCACACATTTTTTCTAAAAATTCAATTTACTGTCTATTTATGGTTGGAGTTCTGCATACGTATTATTTCCCTTAAACCCCTTTATGAATTTGTCACCTATAAGGTGATTTTGTTTTTAGGTTTTAGTACATAATCAAAATCAGGCTCATTGTAAAGAGCGATCTTTCCGCTGTAATACGGATATTTGTATTTTCTTTTTGGTTGCTGTAGTTTCCGACGATGTATTTTGGAGCGAATTTCCGGGTTGAAGACAAACCAGTTTCTGCGTTGTGCCATCTTTGTTATCATTACTCGTTCTGAATGCTTAGAATTTCCATCCGTTTTTATATGTACTCATGCCACTCTTCGTTTAACTACCTTTAGGTCAAGTATGCCTAGCTAAGTGCGTGACTTTTTTTTTGTTTTTTTGTTATATAGCATGTAGTTGGTTTTCGGTTTCTTGTATTTGCAGGCAGATAGAAATCCGTTATTTTTATTTTCTTGACTTTTGTGGCTTGGGTATGCATATTCGCGCTGGCATTTATTGCAGTGATTTTCCCATATTTTCCTTACAGTAGCCTGAGTGCTTTGAATATTACGTGAGATACGGTGTTTGTTCGTGTATAATTCTCCCTTCTACAGCATAAAGGTACATGGAGGAGTTTGGCTGCCTTATTAACCTTCATTTGTGTACATTTAATTTCGAACATGTGATTTGCGAAGTTTGATTTTGTTGTAACGCTTGGTAGTAGATCCTTATATGTTCGCGTTTTAATCTTACGTTGAGTTTTCTCAATGTAGCTACACTGAATTTTTAGTAATTTTACACAACGTTCTGTTACGAGATATAAGGACATATATAAAATGACCTCGAGAAAATTTCTCAAATTTAGAAATATTTGCCAATGCAGCCATATATTAATAGGAATTTTTTAAAGAGATCCCATTTAGATCATCATTATCTTTAAGATTTATAATAACAAACACTGTTATGAGGCAAAACAAAAAATATCTATACAAATAAATTGCGACCTTTGGGCAATTTCGGAGCACGGTGCCAACCGCTAAAAATGCTTTTATTTTAAAACTTCTTATGTATCAAATTAGTCAGCAAATGAGCTTTAAAAAACAGAATTAGGGTATTCACAAAACGACGCTTAGTAATTTCTTAAAGTTGTAAAATTTTTCATAAATACGTAAATAGGCTTTTGGAATTATAGGAAATACATAATTAGCTTCTTGTATACCTTACGAATCCCCTAAAACCATTTCAACTGTTATCTTATCTTGAAAATTGTTACCTTTTTAAGACATTACGACGCTTACAACATCTTGTGAATATCAAAAATGTTACAGAAAACTTATGATAAGTAGAAGATCCGAATAAGGCACGACCTTCACCCATATGTTTAATGGAAGAAATCTATTTTGTATGAAATTTAACGTGTAATTGTATATCAATCCAAAATATGAAGCCTATAGAAAAATGCGTACCTATCGGGTTGGCAGGTATAAACAGGCAAGTAATACTAGTAATTTTCACTCATCTGCTTAATGAATAAATCTTTTATCACAATAAAGAAAATTTTATTGCGAACACGAGGATATAAGGTCGTCTGCGAAAAACCTGACCTAAATTCCGGTTGGCGAGCCTTTAAATCAAAATACACTGTAAGGAAAATCTCAAGTTTTGAAATGACACAGAAAACGCCGAGACGCATAAACTTAATTATCATTTTCCCAAAAGATTTTTTCGTTTTGATGAAAAAAAGTTCAAACTTTTACAAAGAAAAAATTTAAAATAAAAAATCTTGTTGTTTTCCTATGTATTAAAGTCTGTTCCTTTGCAAAAAATCAAGCTACTAACGATGAAATCGATGGATAAATAAACAATTTGTGAATAGTCAAATGAATATGTAGAATAATTTGTGTATGAAATAGCAGAGGAAATAATGTTACTCATACGCCATATCGTACATGGCCGTACTCGTTCATGGCGTATGAGTAACATTTTCCGTGTTAAAATTGGAATCTTCTTTCATTCGCAATGCAAACATAAAATGAAGATGGGTAAAAAGGTCTTACCTAGAAAAATGGTGTGAGTACTGATCCGCTATCAACGACCCAAAATGATGTGTTGGTGTTGGTTGATTTTTCGACAGGGTGGCAAAATGATTTACTTTGGAACGAATTTCCGTCATCCCTTGTCATGTTTGGTTTGGAGACAAACCGGTTTCGGCGTTGTGCCATCTTCAGTGTCATTTTTCGACGGAAATTCGTCCCAAAGTAAATCACCCAAAATTATGTTTACGCATCTCGGCGTTTCTTGTGTAATTTTAAAAATTTTCCAAAAAATAAAAATAAGTACAAAAATTTGTTGAGTTCAATTAAGCAATTGTTCATTTATTTCAAATTATTCAGGATCCGATTCATCGGATGAAAAGTTCTGACCTTCGAATTCGGAAGATTCATCCTTGGTTTCTTATGTTATTTCTGAAATAGTATGTTATATAAATCCTGTTGGTTTTAAATTGTCCAAAAACCAACCATTTTTCAAGCTGAAGTTTCGCACATTAAACCTTTTATTTTCATTAAAAGCTGTTCGTTGATGTATAAATAATACATAAATATTTCAGCTCGGTTGTTAAGTCCTCTTTAATTAAAAATTTCAAATTATGCACTTATTCCTCTAGTTAAAAAGTTCTTGCTACAGCGCTTAAATAAAAGGCAACGCTTTTTTAAATTTTTAAAGTAAATATTGACATTTAAGTCAGCGCTGTGTAAATTTTAATAACATTAAAGTTTGGATCCGATACTGGAAGCAATGTTTATAGTATTTAATAAAAACCTCGCCAGCCGGAGTTTTGGCCATGTTTTTTGCAGACAACCGTAAATCCTCGTGTTCGCAATAAAATTTTCTTTATTTTGATACAAGATTTATTCATTTAACAGATGAGTTAAAATTACTAGAATAACTTACCTGTTAACCCGTAAGGTAGGCCAGGAAAAAAATAGACAACCCATTTTTTCACATTCTATAGGCTTCATACTTTCGACTGGTATATAATTTGTTCATAAAACAAATGAGTGTAAATTAAAAAAAAAAAACAATAAATTTCTGAATAATTAAATAAAAATATCCTGGCCTGATGGATGAAGGTCGTGCCTTATTCGGCTCTTAGACTATAAGAAGAATTTTCGGCACTGCTCAAAAATATATATGTCCATTTTCGAAAATAGTCATTTATATAACGCTATTGGCTCAAAAAGGATACCAATCAATTTCTGATTCAACATTACTTTAGCTAATACAATGTTATTGATTGTTCTGAGTATCTTATAAAATGCGAATGTACAGTCAAGTTCGAAAGATACCATTTGAATTAGAATAAAATTTGCTTTAGTCCTGAAACTGCAACGCCCAAATCTTCCCAAATAAACATTTTTACTTGATGGGTATTCTACCAGAATTCTCAATAAAATTTACGTTTTTGCACGTTTTTGACAGCTTGCTTAATATGTTTAATAAGTATAAATTTTCCATGTAATTGACGACTCCAACGCAAATTCGCGAGTAAAATCATTTCCCTTTACGTTAAAAACATACCCTGCCACTTAGCAGAATAGAATATGCATGTGAATGCAGCTAATAATATTTTTTTATAAGAAATCACTGGTCAACGTACTGAGATATTTCGGATATTGCGATCGACTTTTTGAAACATTGTCATATTTTTTGCCCCAAAGACTTTCAAGAAACTTTGTGTCATCAACTCCCCAACCGTCTACCAAGCAGTGTAATTAATCCAGGCATGGTTTCTATTACTGCATAAGTGAGTTAACAACATATTTAAAAATCTTCTACAGCTTATGCCAATACAAATAAATAAATACGAATACAGTAAAGAGATGTTTTTAAACCAAATCTGAACTCTGCGTGTTTTGCCTTTCTTCATGCCTATACGGCCATGTGTCTTCAATTATTGATTTCTTTTTGAGACCACCTTACACACAAAAATAAGTTGTATTATTTATGCTGTCAAAGTGAATACCAAGAAATTTCTGATTTCTTTTCCATTAGTTTTTTTTTTTTATTTAACGACAGCACGACTCATGCATATAGATGTACTTTAAACTAATGGCTAAAGAATAGCTTAAAGCAAAAATGCCAAAAATAGATATGTATGTATGTATGGACTTATGCGCATTTGGAACGGTTAGGAAAACAAATGCAAACATCACTATTTCTTTCCTATACTCTATAAACTATGAATAATTTTAACGGCAACCACTTAAGATAAATTCGAGCAAAATTTAATAAATTCTGGAAAAAGAATAAACCCTTATTTAACATTTCTTTTTAATTTGCTTTCTTAAATGTTGGCGTGCGTACTTCATTTTAAAACTAGTCGTAAATGAAAGGATATGAAATGAAAAATAAAAAACACTGCAACATAAGGCATGAATTTTAGTTTAAAATATTTGCTGCTTCGTTACCTTGAATCTAGCAAAATCTAATTAGATTAATCCTGCGAATGACACTCATGCTACAAACCTTATGTGGCTCTTCTCTAAAGTTGCTCTTACAGACTGTTCGACAGAAGTGCCCAACTGATTAAATTTTAAAATGGCAACTTGACCACGTTTTTAAGCCATTGCTACAAAGCCATTACATTGGTAATGGAATGAACTCCTGTAGGCAACAGGAGCTTATTGGTTTATTTCTATTTTCAAATACGACAGCTCGTGCTCCAATTCCAGTCACGTTACGCACCGACACTTAGGCAGAAATGATTATTTCGATATTGACAATCCTACATTCATAAATTGTTTATCCCAATTCAATTCTCGTGCACTACAAGGAGAAAATGAACATAACTTCTGCTTCATCTCAGGATTATCACATTGCCTCTGCCAGCAACCTTAATTGCCTTCTATCAACTGGCTCTTGCTGAGGTAATCATCAATGGCAATGGAAAAATATCCGTTATTTTAATTTTTTATATTATTAATATCTTAATTTGAAAATTTGTTTTAGTAATTATCGTTTAGATATTTTAGAATTTTTTTATCCATCTATAAAAGCATCGGCATACGTAAATAGATCTTAGAATAGCATTTCTTACTTTATCGAATTACTCGTACATCATAACTATACAAAATCGAATCGATAAAATGGCCTTAAATATACCAATAATATAAAAATAATGTGCAATGAGGTATGGTGCTTCTTTCGGGTATGCAGTTACAATTGCGCGGCTATACCCAATTCCGACTCTTGCGTCCTCGTTCGAGCACTCTGAGCAACGTGAGTAACTCATGTGCGAGATGCGGTAATCAACGCGTGTGGAGCCTTGGGTAACAGCAGAAAGATAGGGAGCTTCGGTGGGGCCACGTCGACTTATTAGGTTTAAGGGCCCACTCAAGTCAACAGCGTCTGTTCACCAGTAGGAGCAGCTGCAAGCGGGCGTCTGTCTTGGAGCAAGCGGCTCGCAATATAAACATGTATTCGGCTGTAAAACCACCAACCCCCGTGCTGGTATATGGCGCAGAAGAATGGGCAATGACAAGAAGACAAGAAGAAAATATCGAAAAACATATCGATAGCGCTATCTACACTAACATCTGCAAGGTAATTGATAATAACATCGATATGGCATTTCCTTTTTTATCGACAAATATAATAGATATGTCGCCAATGTCGTCCTAGATATTTAAGGACGTTATTATTTGCGTTATTTCTGATTAATTTGGATATATAACATGATGTTCAAAACTCAACCGTTTTCGAGATATTAGATTTTAATGACTATACAGTAGAGGGGAAAAATAAAACAGCTAAATGGCCAAACACCTTAACTTCATTTTGGCCTCTGTTAAAGTTTGGATTTTTTTTCACAAAACTTCCACACTAAATATCTCAAAATTTTTACGTGATACGGATTTTCTGAAAACGGTATCGTAATCTAGAGACAAAATTAAGTTTACGTGATTCGTAGTTTAGCTGAAATATTTCAAAAATTTGCCAACGGTGTTATTTAAAGAAATTGTTTTTACTAATACATGCACTTTTTTTTTAATTTAGTAGAAGGGTCCAATTTTTTTCTGTTTTTAATTAAAAGGTATGTATGTAAATTAATAAAAACATCAATAAAACTTGAACCAAGCACTGCCAGTTAAAAATAGAGGTTTGATAAATTTTTGAAGTAACGATTTTTCACTAAGAGCATCCTACTTCTCATCATTAAAAAAAAATCTCTATGGAAACTATTCTGCAAATTATTTTAAAAACTAGTTCGTCTTTTTAGCTATCCAAAAAAGAATAACACTTAAATTAAAGAAGTAACCGGCGGATTTCCGGCTCAATTAGTGGAGGATAAAATTTCATAGGAAGGAAAAAAAATTGTGTAAATATTTTACTGAAAGAAAAAGCTCAACAATTTAAGCTTTTTTATTCGTTATACTTCTTTTCCGATATGGCCGCCCCTATTCCTGATAAAAATTCTCATCATTTTCCTTAAAATCCTTTTTTTAAAGTTCTGAGCATTATGTCAGATAAACAAGTTAATCGTAAATGACCTAAGGAATAATGTCCTTAAGTATCAAGGGCTATATATATTTTAATAACTTGATGATTTTTATGTTTTCAGTCAAGTGCAGCCTTTGTTCCTGAACTTTTAATTTTTCTACTAAGCAGAGACGACAAGTTGTATGCAGCTGACCACTATCGATAAATAGTAAAACACAATGGCCCGTAGTTATAGTCAAAATAAAGTCGACTCTAAATTTAAAAGCAGCTTTTTGAAATT
>JAPVRG010285950.1:0-17557 GCA_029783565.1 Rhagoletis cerasi
ATTTTTTTTCTTAGCCAACCCGTCCATTTTCCTCCATACAAATTTAAATATAAGTTCAATTTTTTTTTATGGGAAAAAATTCAAAGGTCGGATGGAAAAAAAATTGCCAAAAATCAGGTAATTCTCTTAGCAGCTTTAGATTATTATCTTATTTATTATTAAAATTAAATAAGCTACAAAACTGCATACTCGAAAAAATCTAAAAATTCTTAGCAAAAAGTTCAAAATTTTGATGAAAATTCGCGAAATTTTCCTGAATTTTGCGAAAACTTCAAAGCTTTATATTATAGTATTTGTATTGTATTTTTGCGTATATTTTAATTAAAAATTAGCGAAATTATTTATAAAGAAGAAAAAAATTAATTACATCCTTAGATTAGCAGCAATATGTTCAATGACAACAAAAAAAAATTATAATGATTTTGAGGTATGTTGCAATTTCCGAGAATTTCATGAATCATGGTGAAATTCGCGAATGCCTAGCAGTCTGAAAGTACACGCATGGAGTTGAGCCTTAACAGCGATGAAGTCAACACTCTATGGCCTCCTGGGTGTTGTAGAATTTCAACTCGTTTGTCTGCCATTTGGCGTACACAGCTAAAATACTGAAAGGATGCGTATGGAGTTGAGCTTTAATGATGCGCCAAAAATCTATGGTGGTGAAATATTTATTCCTCAGTTCTGTTAGCATTTCCCTACTTAGCATGATTTTTCACATTTGAAACTTTTGTAATTAATTATTATATTTTTCAGCTGATTTAGTACATTTTTTTGGTCATTTGGTACAAAATTAAAATACTCATTTATCATCCCTGGTACACATAGATTTTGACTTCTTTGCGTATTTTGACGCGCGTGGCGAAGCCTCGCGCAACCACTGCCAGCTAGTACCATATAATAAGAAAGACGTTAGAATATGCATTATTATTTACATATTTATTGGGTAGAACTTTCCATCAACAAATTTAAATCTTAGATATTTCGAAGGTACGTAACCATTTTCAAAATCACACATTTCTTTAGTGAAAATTAGATTTTCCGCTAATAACACCCTACAACTATTTCTCTTAGAAGATTTAATTATATTCATTACCGAGAACAAGCTTTCATCACCAGCAGTACTATGAGGAAGGACTGCCAAATTGCACATATATTCAGATAATTCAGTGAACATAAATTCATCAACAATGGCAGCACCTTCAGCTCTTCAATTAACACAATATTCACAATGAATTGTAATGACTTTTTATTCATACCGAAGAGAAAATTCGCTGTTCAACTTTTATAAAGCAAAATTTTGGGAAACTGAGTTAATAATTTTATTTCAGTAAAACTGTGATAGTTTTTTTAAAATATGTGGTAGAATTGAAAAATTACAAAAAATGTGGTAGATCTACCACAATTGTGGTAAAGTGACAACGCTGGCTCTAATGCCTCCGTAACTCGAACTTCCATTATTCGAATTTCTCCTTAACTCGAACAAAAATTCTGGCACGTACCTTCTGTAAACCGAATCAATTAGGGGGAGCCACAAATTTTGTTGATCTTTGTTTTTTTTTTCCACGAATCTTGTTGTTCGGGAAGTCCCTATTCGTAAATCGAGTGCTTTTGTATAATATTACACACGTACGTTTGTATGTATGTACATATTTATCATGGCATCGGAAGTAATCTCGCAGTCTAGATGCATACATACAAATTTCAAAGAAGATACGTTTTATATAAAGAGATGAAATTAAAAATGCAAACGAAAATATATGTGACTGGGAATTTCGGCAATCTATGGAGCACTTCTTCTTCTTGATTGGCGCTGTAACCGCCTCACCGATTCTGACCGTTTTCGGGATTTTTCAGGCTGGATTAGGCAAAACATGAAAACAAAAGTTTAAAAGTCTCGTCATAAATATCTTTGATTGGAAGCAGTTAGAGATAATCATGCTTTAACTGGAGAAATAAAATTAATTTTATCACAAGCATGCCGCGTGTGCATTGTGAAGTAGTGCTTTTTTCACCAAAAACTAAAAAAAAATATTCAACAATTATTTAACTCGAAGTCTCCATAAGTCGAACTTTTTCGTTGGATAATGGTGATTCCAGCTGTGGAAGTTTGACTTAAATTACATATGTTACAAACTTTATCATATATTAACTTGCTTTAACTTCACATGGAATCTTCCTCTTTAAATAATTCGAAACAGCTGTTAAATTCTTGTTGTTGGCCAATCATAACTCAAACATTTTAGAGTTCTTGAACTTTACTGTTTCTGCAAAAACAATAAAATCTCGTTTGTTAGCAATTGTTTGCAAACAATTTTATCATTTCATAAAACCTGAGTTTTCTACGAAGAAGTACATGTATAATACTACTTTAACAATTGGTCACAACGTAAGTCATACTCCACAGAAGACGATAAATTATTCACAATTTCACAAAAAATTACCCACACAAAACACCAGAATAAGTACAAATTACAAACATTTGTCAAAATATGTTTACATTTAGTAAAAACACACACCTCGAGTATTAGAATCCATATTCACAAAGTTTTCTAAAACAAAATTTAGTTTGAAAGAAAAAGATTTTAATTTCACACATATTTTGTTGCTCCACAACTGGTAATTCGTATTATAAAAAATTTAAAGATTAGCAGCTGTTTACACATAATCTGGGTTGCCAACTGTCATAAATTTTTTTTATTTTTTCTTATCAATATATTGAGAATTGAATACCATCACAAATTTTTTAAAAATCTTAAGTTGAAAAGTTGACTTTTTGCCGCCAAAACTGAAAACTCTGCCATAGTACACTGCTGCATTGTAATTCCACTATTAAAGTTGCCGTCGCTAGGGACACGGATTGCGATACGATACCATATTGATAATTCTGGCATCCGACACCAATATGTTTTACTCGATAGTTGTAAAACGATATTTTTTGGAATCAAGTACCAGAACCCTAGTATCGTACCGAATGTTGAACTCACATTACAAATTTAATGTGATTATCAATATATTGTACATTATTTTAAAAACAATTGAATTTTATTAAATTCATTTGATGTGCTTGACAAAGTATGTCTTTACAATGCAAAGCAAAATATGCCATCTTCCCGATATGGATTGGGCTTTAAAGAACAGAAATGCATACTATCGAAGAAAGGAAGAATTAATTCTTTATAAGAAACCGTGACCAATGTTCAAATTTATTTAATCGACTTCATAAAAAGGAGGAGGTCATCAATTCGTCGGATTTTTTTCTCTGTATGTTACCGGATAACTTTCGACCGCGTTAACCGTTTTCGACAATTATTTTTTTTATAGGAAAGGTGGTACCTCATGAGTGCTCCCATACTAATTTGGTTTAGTTCTGATCATTGTATCATGAAGATATCAACGGTTCTCCTAAATTTTTATATAATTAAAGTTGGTTTGATTTTGGTAATGATATAGTTATATCGAGTCGTTTTATTCCGATATTAATGGATACCCGATATTTTTTACAGCGATACCTTAAATGAGTTCCATATCGATAAGTTTGGCCCGTGGACGTGTCCCTAGACTTCTGTGTTTTTTGTATTTTGGAATTTAGAGACAAATGCAGCTTTGATGAATTTAAAAACAATGCCCCGTATTCTCAGTTAAAATTAAGTCGTCCTCAAAATTAGTAGCTGTTCCTTGACATAAGTTTCAATGATATAGGTGTCAAAAATAGCTGTATCTAACTGAATATCTCGACTCCAGTGCCACCTAGCACCTGAAACATACCTTTCTAGTATCATGAAAATCGGACGAAAAATTCTGAATAACTCGACTCGATCGCCATCTAGCGGATTCATTTTTCGCAAAATTGTTTCTCGACGCACTCCAGTACACGTTTTTAATTTCTTCAAAATCTAACGGTAAATACAGATCTTATGAATGTCTAGACTACCGCGTGACCTAGTGGATTAAAATTAGGCCTTCGTCCGTGCCACCGGTCCAAATTTGGTTGAAATCCGTTCATTACTTTTTCAGCCAAGTTTTAGCGAATAAAACGACTACATTTTTATGTATATAGATGTAAGGAACTTCAGCATTCATTAAGATAGCATCTTAAACTACTCCTATTATTGATTAAAAAGAAAAATTTCACATGAGAACACAATTCTTCACTGCTTTGAAAAGGAAGTAAACTCACTCGAGAGAAGTTATATTTTCAAATGTCCACATATGTGATTGCGCGTCTTTCTTCGCCAAAGTTTTTTCACCCTTTCCACGTATGCGCTGACGATAAATACACTGCAATAACTTCAAACAACTTCAACAGAGATGTAAAACTAATGTTGTTGGACATTTTAATTTTAGGGATTTACTCGCTTTTCACTTTTTCTTTTCAAAGATTTTTAATGTGATCTCGATTTTCATTACATATCTTTGCTCTACTATAACTTTTTTTTCCAGATGGTGAGTAATCAGAAACGTGCAAGAACCCGTATCACCGACGAGCAGTTAAAAATTTTGCGCGCCCACTTCGACATTAACAATTCTCCAAGTGAAGAAAGTATAATGGAAATGTCACAAAAAGCGAATTTACCAATGAAGGTACAAATTGATTTTTTTATCGAAAGTATATACATTTGCTATGTGAATATTAGACCGCGTCAAAAAAAATCCTGCAATGCGACCGGCATAGCACTCAAATTTTAGCACTTGATATAGTCATGATCTTCCATGAATTTCCCCTCTCTGTGACAATTCTAAGAGGCCCCGCGTCAATTCTTTAGTTTTCCCATAGGAATTACACGTAAGAAAATGAGTTCTTTCCTTTTTGAGGTCAATGTAATATTCTGGGATGAATTAAAACACTCGCAACTGTAGGAGTACATTGATTACATGCCATTTAAGTAGTATGCAGGCTCAGATTATTTAAATTCCTAAATTATTCTTTTTTAATCCCTTGTCTTGTTTGGGTAAAATCCAATGAACGCCAGTTGCTTCTCTTCTGTGCAAACTGACGCCAATTGGAAATGCCAAGTGAAGCCAAGTCCTTCTCCACCTGGTATTTCCAACGCAGAGGAGGCCTCCATCTTCTTCTGCTACTACCAGCGGGTTTCGAGTTGAATACTGGAGCGTCTGTGTTCATTCGAACGACATGACCAACCCAGTGGAGCCGCTGTACTTTAATTCGTGTCCATGTCGTTGTAAAGCTCATACAGCTCATCGTTCCATCGTCTGCGGTACTCGCCGTCGCTAAAGCGTAAAGGCCCGTAAATCTTCCGTAAAATCTTTCTCTCGACTACTCCAAGGGCCGCTTCATCGGATGTTGTCATTCTCAATCCTTCTGCGCCATATACCAGCACGGGCATGATGAGTGACTTATAGAGTGTAGTTTTCGTACGACGAGAGACTTACCGAATTGCCTATTCAGTCCAATTCTTGTTGGCAAGAATAATCCTCCGTTGGATTTCAAGGCTGATATTATTATCGCTGTTAATGAAGGTTCCCAAATAATTTAAAATGGCGTAGGTCGACCTGATCGAGCAGATAACAACCTTCAAATTAAAGGGGATTGTTTTGAGCAGAAGCCAAGGATGTGTTGAAGAAGAATATCCTTCAAGATGTCAATGGGTCTTTAGGTATAGCCAAATTAATTGAACAGCAATATTTGTAAATGCATTTTTAGGATATTTTAGACAGTGTTCATTTAATATATTTTAGGTGTGAGAAGCGCCAATGAGAAAAATGAAAAACAGCAGATATTAAATAAGCGCGAACATCCATCCCTTTTGTTGCGACGAGCTCCCCACAAAATCAAAAATTAGAAGAAAATATCAAATGGAAACAAAAATGATTGGCTCTAATTTTGTATTAATCTGGCCTCATACAAATGCAATTTTTTTATATTCTGTGCTAAAGGTTGTCAAGCATTGGTTTCGGAACACGTTATTTAAGGAACGTCAGCGAAATAAAGATTCTCCCTACAACTTCAACAATCCACCATCTACAACATTAAATCTGGAAGAGTACGAGCGTACTGGGCAAGCCAAAGTAACACCTTTGAATGAAGACCTTCATCTGACTTCGGCAAGTATTACAACTAACAGTGCTAGAAATATGTAAAATATTCATATCAAGTAAATACTTGAACCATACTCATCTCTTCACTATCAACACTAACAAAAAAATGCCTTTTTATTGAATTTATCATTGTGCAGCTGAATCTCTCACAACAACAGGAACAGCAAAAGCATAAGCTACTCGAACGTGAGCACCAGGATGCTACAAATGAGCCCAACACTGATACTGGAGATTCTCCGATATTAATTGATGTTAAAAGTGAACCGTTTGATGAGAATGTTGAGCATCACAGCACAGAGAACGCATCCTCTCAACATCAGCAACAACAACAAAAGCAGAAACAAGACGGTCAAGATAAACACTTGTTAAGTACGGCATCTGCATTGCTTTTGCAACAGCAGCAGCAGCGCATATCAGCACTGACCGCAGCTGAGCACCAAATTCAGGAGCAAACATCAGTAGGAGCAGCTGTTGCATCCATGTTGCAGCAACATTTACAACCACAATCAAATCAAAGCGCACACCAGCACCAACAACAACAGCATATAAACATCTATAGCTACGAAACAAAATCAGAAAGCGGCAGCTCGGATATACTTTCAAGACCACAGTCACCAAACAGCACATCTATGGCTCCCACGAACTATGCAAGCATTAATGAAATATTGAATCAACAGTTCGACAATTTGCCACTCAGCCAAAACCTCACCAGTATCAATGTTGCGAACTTGCACGGAAACAATATGGGTCCACCAAAAAATTTCCAAACTAACAAGTCATTCGAAAAGAGCTCACCTTCTTCACAGTTTGACACGAACTCGAATTCTTCGAATGCATCGTCCACATCCAGCGGGAAGCGAGCAAATCGAACACGTTTCACGGACTATCAAATCAAGGTACTACAGGAATTCTTTGAGAATAACTCCTATCCAAAGGATAGTGATTTGGAGTATTTAAGCAAGCTATTGTTGCTTTCCCCACGGGTTATTGTTGTCTGGTTTCAGGTAAGAAATTATTTTGATTCTCATTGTAGCATAAACAAGTTTGAATAAACTCTGAAAACGTTGTCATACTGAAAAGAAATGATATATAGTATAAGAGAAGCACAAGTAGGCTGGAAAAGCTCATTGTGATACCACTGGCCGAGCCTTTCGTTTCTTTCCCTCCCTTAGTAATTGAACCACCGAGTGCGTTTTATATAGCACAAAAAGGACGCTCGCCGAGTTCAAGTCGGCTACACAATCCAGAAAGTACTTGTTGAAGAGTTGGTTGCGCGTGTTGGCCAGGGCGCGACAATGGCAGAGGTAGTGTTCGATGGTTTCCTCCTCCTCCTTGTCCCTGCAACTGCGACAAAAATCGTTGGTGGGGTATCCTAACCTTTTACCGTGTGTGCCCATCAGGCAGTGTCCGGTGATTACCCCGACTACTAATATGAGAGAGGAGCGGTCCAGCCCAGTAAGAGCTATGGATCGCTTTACATCCAAGAATGATAGAATACAAGATTGCGCCGATGTGACGTCAATAAATACCAGAATGAGGGAGCAAAGAAGAATTCAATAAAAAAAAGAGGAAGAATCGAACACGTGTTCCGAAATAGTGATGTGCAAGTTGGTAGAATTTTACCTATGCTTCAGACTTTAGAATTTGAACATATATTCGGTACATGCACACCATTTCAGGTACATTTGGAACGTAGTAAAATTACTTATCTGGAAATTTTCTCTTATTTTCATAAGCTTTTCAACGCGTTTTATAGTGTGGGAAACTTTTCCAAAAGCTTTCCTCGGTAAGGGGTTAAAACATAGTTTTATCTTGAACTGTTTAGAGAAATTCCTTTCAAGACCATTTTTAATAGCAAAGACTGTTTTATGTGAGTCCAAAAGTAGATATGGTACCGAAAGGAGAGGTTATCCACCTATTATCAAAAATGTATAGCCATAAGTATTCATATTTACATTTTAGGTAGATTTATCTACTTTTAGGTAAAATTTTGTCAACAAAGGTACAATTTGAAAATTTTATTTTCATCACTGGTCTATTATGACGTCAATGAATAGGTGGATGCTGTCAAATCGACGAAGAGAGGGTTAGCGGTCCATGATTGGCGCCACCTTTATTTTCTGCATCGTGCTTTACATCAATATTTGGCCAAATTTGCTTGGTAGTATGGCAGGTGGTTTCCACAGCCCACCTGATGTTAACCTCCTCGTCGAGTGCAGCCCTCAATCTGTGTTTGCAGGAGGTTAGAGGTATACCCGCATTCTGAGCAGAATTTACTTCAGATATTTCCGTCCCCCTCCTTGCGAGCTCGTCGGCTATGCAGTTGCCAGGAATGTCCCTATGTCCAGGGACCTATACAACAGTCAAGAAGCATTTTGATGCCAGCAGGTTGAGAGCCTTCCTGCATTCTATGGCTACTTTGGACGTTGTTTCGTTAGATTTAAGAGATTTGATAGCAGCATGGCTGTCGGAATAGATGGCAATAGGCCGTCCTGGAGGGGCGGAGGTTATGAGCCACCGATTCGCCTCCATAATGGCGTTTAGCTCTGCTTAAAAAACGCTACAATAG
The DNA here is from genome assembly GCA_029783565.1 of Rhagoletis cerasi. NCBI lineage: Eukaryota > Metazoa > Arthropoda > Insecta > Diptera > Tephritidae > Rhagoletis > Rhagoletis cerasi. The sequence goes on from JAPVRG010285950.1 coordinate 8,627, forward strand.
TCCGGTAAGCGAAAACTGAGGTTTAGCGCGAGTTCTTCAGAGTAAATCCCGCTACCCACTCTTTTGAAAAGACCGATGATAATTTTACACAATTTTTTAACACGTGAGATACCCTTTGTAGCTGACGTCAAAGGGTCATAAATGGAATCTCACCATAGCATTGTTTCTACCCGTTCATAGCTGCCATTTGAAAATGTTACGCCCTGTCGGAAATCAAATTTTGAGTTTTGTTCATCACTTGTGGGAGGCGAAGAGCTCTGTTGAAATAGCTCGTCAGCAGTTGGGAAAAACATGTGTGTGTAGGCCCATCAAGCGATGAAAATGTTTATAATGAGTGTGTCAGAATGTTTGAGGTTTAAATATCTTCAAAAAATCAGTGAATGGAAGTAAGTATCAGTACATAGACCCGAAGAGGATACATATTTTATTTATGTATGTGTGTGAGTTTATTTGTGGCAGCTCTCCTATCACATATGTTTGTACATATGAATATGAAAAAAAGTTAATCCATTGTGCGCTATAGAACAACTGATCCTGCCATATTGAGTAAAGCCTTATTTAATTTATATTTTTAGAACGCCCGTCAAAAGCAGCGAAAGATTTATGAGAATCAACCAAATAACTCACTATACGAAACAGAGGAAAAAAAACATAACATAAACTACGCCTGCAAGAAGTGCAATCTTGCATTCCAGCGATATTACGAATTAATACGCCACCAAAAGAATCATTGTTTCAAAGAAGAAAATAACAAAAAGTCAGCTAAGGCGCAAATAGCCGCTGCACAGATTGCACAAAATCTCAGTTCCGAAGACTCAAATTCGTCCATGGACATAAATAGTGTCAATGCGATTGCCCAGTTGCAGCATCAGCAGCACGTAGCTGCCGTTACAGCGTCACATGGTTTAACAAGTGGCGCCAACGTTTCCAGTATATCACCGGACGCATCGGGATTAAATGTGCTGCACAACACATCGCCGCAGCATTTGTTTGGTAAATCTTCGATGTCCGTTACCGACTTCAGCCCATCCACTACTCCTACACCGCCACAATTGCAACGAGAACGGAACGATTGCACTGAACTTCAGTCACAAGTCCAAGGTCACATATCGAAATTCGAATGCGACAAATGTAAGACACAATTCGGGTTCTACGAACATTTTCGCGAACACCAGCTGCTTCATTTAATGAATCCTGGCTTGTTTACGTCCCAGATTTCGAACATTCCAGACGCATATGGCTCATTTGGCAGCATATTGCAGAGTTTACAACAGGTGGCAGCAGCAAATTCCACACATCAACAACATCAGCAACAGCAGAGCCAACCGCCGGGGAAAAAGCGTAAATGTTCCGAAACTGCATCTATAGCGGATGACATGCCATCGATTGGCGGAACCGGGGATACCGACATCAATCCTGCGCCATCATCCCTCTCAACAGCAAAGAAATACGATTTTTTATACCAGTATTTCATGCAGAACGAGAGCAGTATTGAGCTAAAGCAAAACTTTCAATCGCAACATCAGCAATTACAAGAACCAGAGCTGGAAATGGATTTTCTTGAAAATTTTTATCACCAGTGCGAGTTGGAGAAACAAAGTAACTATGATTTTTTATTTGAGTACTATAAAAAAAATGAACGTAAGGAACTGAGGACCATGCAACACGAGGCGGAGAATAAGCCTCAAATTGATTTTCTCTTGCAATACTATCAACTGAACGAATCGAAAAAGTTTTTTCAGTTAGATGCCTCGAACCCACAAATAAATTACCACACGGCAGCGTCGCCAACATCGGCAATACAATACCAGCGCACAAATAATATATCTTTTAACAGAGATAATACAACCACGCCTAAGGGAGACTGCAGCATGTCAGATTCCAGCTTAACAAAAAACTCTATGGATGCCCTTAGTAGCAATATTGAGCTTTCAGATGCCGATGATGCCAACAATGATAACGACAGAAACAGTAATGGCGGTATGGATGTTGCCGACGCTGGTAGTTGTGCTGATACAGATCATAATGATGACAATAACAGGAAATTCGAAAATAGCTTTAGTGTCATTCGACGGGATACGGCAGAAAGCAACGTTAAAATAAGCAAACAAACTGATCGCTCGGATGCCAGCACAAAAAATAATTCCACCGATCAAAATCTCCCAACGAGTCTACTATCGCAGCAGCAGTTACATTTGGCTTATACTGACGACCAACGTCTGAAGGATGTGAGTAAATTCTGTGGAGCTTACGGAAAAAATCAGAAGCATAACCAAGCAAAGCGTAACTCATTATCTCTACCGTCTCATTCATTGCCACAAACAACAAAGGCAACAACGACTGTTACAGCTAGCTATAATTCCGTTTCGTATATGCACAACTTGAAGGACTTTCTCGATGCTAACACCCATGAAACACCCAAACACGCCCAAAATTATAACGAAATACTAGCACAAACGGATACTGACGGCAGTAGCGGATGCACAACAATAGATAAAATGCAATATTCTGAAACTCCATCGTCGTCACCAAATTCAAATACAAATAACATTTCATCTACTACTGGACCAACAGCGTCTATAGCATCTAAGTCTGTTACTGGCGTCACCGAAAAGCAACAGAGTAAACGACTGCGAACTACAATACTGCCAGAGCAACTAAATTTTTTATATGAATGCTACCAAAATGAATCCAATCCAAGTCGAAAAATGCTTGAGGAAATCTCAAAAAAAGTAAACCTTAAGAAGCGCGTCGTGCAAGTAAGTACCTCCGTAGTTTTTATAGAAATCGATACAATAGTTTTTTAATATTTAGGAAATTTTTACTGATTTTACACACGAAAACTAGATTTCCTATTGTTCAAAAATTAGAGGATATCGAAGAAGTAAAATTTCTTTGTATCTACTACTAAATTATTGGAAGGAATTTTTACGACCGCTTTTAAATATCAATATAACGTACAACAATTACAATAGTGAAGGTAGGGGAATTAAAGTGTTATCTTTATTTATAAGTGAATTTTATTGAATTACATAACGAGAGTTGACAAATAAATTATCTTATACTACTTTCCCAAGACGCCCAATTACGTTATTCGCTCTCCCATTCGTAATTGGCGCTCCAATTACCCTTCGAATTACGTATTTCGCCATACAAAATTTTGTGAGCGAATTACCTCGTTTTAAGTAATTCTGATCAATTCAAAGAAAGGGAGGAAATGAAGGAAGAAATAAAAAGACAACAATGAATTGAAAAATCGAATGAATAATATGCCCGTGTGAATGGGGTAATTCATGATAGTAATTGGGAGAGCGAACAAAGTAATTCACGGTGCCGTGGGAAAATGGTATTATAAACTGTATCAGCTGTTTTCAGTTTGGCCACCCTCGGCTTCAGAACTGCCTCTTAAATAGTTTCCGACATACCTGTGCATTTACTTTGACGCCACGGAGAGAGTAGTCAGCGGCTACGGCATTCCAAACCATCACTATCGGTGGTGTGTGCTTTCTGGTAGCCATTCGAATTTTCAGCATACCATTCTGGCAAGTAAATTTACTTCTATCGGCCAAAACACTGCAGAGCTACTTGGTGGCAGCTAGGGATGGCAGAAAAATAATTTTAATGGCAAGACAAAAATAATTAATTGCAATTATTGCCAAATAATTGATTAATCGACTAATTTTAATTATTTATTAATAAAAAACTAAATATGAATATCTACTATGAATATGAGCATACATTAAAATAGGTATTTTTCTTATAGGTGGTAGAACAGGTCTAAAAAATAATATGGTGACTTTGATTTATAATTACACCTCATTCTTAATGCTTTACCTAAAACAAACTAGGTATTGGTTTAGTAAAAGTATGGGGTGTAATTTTAACTTAAATTCACCATAACTACTTTTTTCGGATTTTTCTCAAGCTTTTTGGTTCACGGAGTCGATGGGGGTATATTTGAAATTCTGCAAATGCAAAAATTTTTTTTTAGATCTGTAGCACCTCGTATACATGACACTAACTCACACCATTTATGCTGTTCCCGACCAATTTGACCTATTTTAGCCGTTACCCAATTCATTAAACTTCGAAGAGTGAAATTAGTCAAGAACGTAAATCCAACGGTACGTAAACCAGAGTCAGCTGACACGATCTATCTTATCAGAGCGCCATGTAAATGAAAACTCAACAAATCAGAATTTTCCTGTAGTTGTAGCCCGTAGCGCAGAAATCTTCGGAATTTAGATTTTTCCATGTCAGCTGATTTCTTACTTCCATAGATGGTTGCCAGTTCATGAGTTTTGCAGACAGTAAAAAAGTTATAAGTTCCGAGATAATACGCAATTGTCTGGAAGAGCATTCGTTTTATTAGCTGGTGACTTTCGCCAAACTCTGCCCCTAATTCCGCGTGTAACATCAGCTGACGAGATAAACGCATTTCTCATATATTCAACGCTTTGGCAAGAAGTTCGATTATTAAAATTGAGGGTAAATATGCATGTGGTGCTACAACGAAACCCATCATCAGATAAATTTTAGAAACAATTATAAGATTTAGGAAATGGAAAAATGCCGGTTTGTAGGAAAACGAACTGTATAACTTTTCCTCCTGATTTCTGCAAATTGACAAAATGTGTTGAAGAACTAATAAATTGTGTATTCCCATTATTGAAATGTGTTTCAGAGACCAAAAATAGTTATGTGAACGAGCATTGTTGGTTGCTAAAAACATTGATGTTTATTATATTAACAGTGTCATTCTGAATAGAATAAATTGAGATACAGTAACGAACAAATCTACTGATATTGTCATGAAAGACGAATTCCTAAATTCCCTCGAGTTTCCAGGCATTCCCCTCATGTGCTGCACTTAAAAAAAATGGTGCACCTATTATTTTACTTTATAACATTGATCTACCAAGGCTATGTAATGGCGCCCGACTTTCAGTAAAAAAATTGTTGAATCTATAATCGAGCTATAATTATAACAGGAAAATATAAATGACAGGATGTACTCCTGCCTCGAATTCCTGTGATACCAACATATTTGCCATTTGGGTTGACGATTAACATAGCCCAAGTTCAGTCTCTTCAAGTGTGTGGAATAATCTTAGAAAATCCATGTTTTTCGCATGGGCAGCTGTACGTTGTATTTTCCCCCGTTTGGAAACCGACCGATTTATTTATTTTCGCTCGAGATGGGAAAACAAAGAACATTGTTTATTCGAGAGCTTTACAATAAGTTTTAGTTATGTGTTCATTAAATAATAATAATTATAATAATAGATTGGCGCCTACACATATGTTAGTGTTTGGCCGAGCTTCTCCTCCGATTTGTGGCGTGCGCCTTGATGTCACACAAATGGGAGGGACCTACAGTTTTACGCCGACTCCAAACGGCGATTGTATTTTTATTAGAAGCTTTTTCATGGCAGATGTAACCTCGGAGGTTTGCCATTGAAAATAATCGATTAATTAATAAAATGATTAATTGCTACCAGCCCTAGTGGCAGCGTGCGTTGGCCGTTTTAAGGCCGAAATTCTGGACAAAGGTGGCCAAGCTGAAAACCGCTGATAGAGTTTTTCAGATAACTCATTTGTCAATCTTTTTTTTTTAATTCAACAAAATTCATGCATAAATAAAGCAAATGTGGCCATTTTACTTGGTAACACTTAAATGCCCTACCCTTTAAATGAATTTTAGACGAAACCGGCCATCAATAAATTATTCAAGCGTAATCGTTCTCAGTTCTTCCAAAAAAATTTATACTTAATCATTATTTCAAGATTTTAAGATATGCGATCAATAATGGTAATAACTGTATGAGTTTTATTGAATTTCTCAGAAATAAACTAATGAATTGTTGAAGTGACAAAATTTGTGTGAAGACCCTCATTTCGTTATCTTAATATAGAAAGACCCTAACTCACACCATTTATGGAGCATTCCACCGTTGGTACGGGACAAATCGTACGAATTTTTTCTGTTTACGATTCTAATAAAAGGCAAAGTAAAAGTTTATAAGACAAAGTATCTAATACATTACGTTTGTAAGATAAGGTACTAACCAAAAACTGAAAATTTATTTCTGATATATTCGCGTATGACCGAAAAACCCGTAATAAGTTCCCTGTTTGTACGGGACAGCTCTAGCCTACCTTGAATCTTAGTTACTGTGTGTTATGTGAAATTTCAGCGAAATGAATGATAATTAAAAAAAAACTAAAATAACATTTCGTAGCAGTAATATCAAAGTAAATTAAAACAACAAAAGTTTTAAGAATACATTTATTTCAAAATGTGTAAAGAACTTTTATGCGATTGTTTGTACGGGACACGCGTGTTTGTACGGGACTCGTACGAATATCAGTTTTATAAATTTGATTTATTGATATTTCGTGAAATTCAAATACTCCGGGTATAGGCTTCTTTGATGTCCAGGGATGAAAACAATTGATAACACTTAACTAGTTTTTGTTGTTGTTGTTGTAAAAAATATATATAATTTGGTAAAATTAATTGAAAGATAGATTTACATGCTAAATTATGTATTTGAAATAGACTTTCGCTGAAATAACGGTAAATTATTTGTTGTTGTTGTAAAAAATGTACATATATTCCATAATAAAATCCAGTAAATATCGATTTGTGTGCTAATTTTATATTTAAAATAAATTTCCGCTGAAAATTCTTTTCCGAAAAGTAATTAGCCTGTCGATGAAAATATACCTTTTCTGGTGGAATGCTCCTTATACTGTTTCCAACCAATTTGACTTATTTTAGCCGTTACCCAATTCATTAAACTTCTAAGAGCGAAATTCGTCAAGAACGTAAACCCGAGTCAGCTGGCACGATCTATCTTACCAGAGCGCCATGTAAAAGAAAACTGAACAAAGCAGAATTTTCCTGTAGCTGTAGCCCGTAGCGCATAAATCTGCGGAATTCAGATTTTTCCGTGTCAGCTGATTTCTTCCTTCTATAGATGGTTGCCAGTTCGTCAGTTTTGCGGACAGCAAAAAAGTTATAATTTCCTATTAAAAATACGTTGAAAATATTTTAAATTTACTATCGAAGTAGTTTATATTAAGCTACAATTTATTATAGCACGAAAAATTATAGTTGACAAGGTAAGTTTATGAAAAGGCATGGATGAGTGGCAACACTGTAGTAAGCAGCGCTGCGTATTCGCTGCGGGCTCCAGTAATCGACAAAATTCTGCATATAAGTTCTGCGTTCTTGATTAATTTAACTATATATGTTTTTTACGATGATTTTACTATTACTCGATTAATAGTCGAGTAATCAAAAGCAATGCCACGATACAATTTAATCGTGAATTAAATGAAAATAATCAATTAATTTAATGAAATGATTAATCGCTGCCATCCCTAGTGGCAGCTTGCGATGCCTTTATTGGCCGAAATTCAGGCCAAAGGTGGCCAAACTGAAAACCGCTGATAGAGTTTTTCAGATAACTCATTTGTCAACCATTTTTGTTTAATTCAACAAAAATCATTCAAAAATAAAGCAAATATGTCCTTTTTGTTTGGTAAGTCTTGAATACCCTACCCTGTAAATGTATTTTAGACGAAACATGCGATCAATAAGTTATTCAACCGTATTCGTTATGAGTTCTTCCAAAAAAGAATTGATATTTAATCATTATTTCAAGATTTTAAGATTTGCGATCAATAATGGTAATACATGTATGAGTTTTATAGAATTTCTCAGAAATAAAAATTATTTGTCGATTTATATTTTTTTTTTTGCAAATATAAAACTCGTTTTGTTTTTTCGCTCTGAAATAATGATTATTTTATCAATAATAATAATTTTTTTTAGTTTTATTTTTTTCATCAAAAATAATGATTATATTTTGAGTTATATTTTTTGATCGAAAATAAAACTAATTTCTTGAGCGTTATTTTTTCTCTGAAATAAAAATTAATATTTGAGTTTGCAACAATTCCATTCACTCGAAAGTTATGTCGCTTTTTGTTAATTTCCAATTACCAAGAATTTCGTTCTCTACTCGATCGCCTGTTGAACAGAATATTATATTTTTTATCCTACCAGGAAATGTTATAATCGTTTTTCTTGTTTTTTCACTAACCTACTTATATTAGTTCTCTCAGTGGCGGATCGTGAGCTCGATTTTTGTACGCCCAAGTATGTTAGACATTTTATTTTATTATATCATATATTGCTTATAAATGAATTATATTATTATAAATCATATGTTTGGAGTCATATAATAATATTCTGAGAAATCAATTTTTGGTACATACGAATACATATGTATGTATGTATATTGTGTTGCATGTATACCGCAGAAGTTTACGATTAAATGAATTACAAAACTATTCTGGGTGCTCCCAGATATCTTCTGGTTTCACTTCGATGTTATGATGAATATTAGGTAGTGCTAGGCCGACCAATCTTTGTTAAAGCATGGTCGTTCAGAGCCAAGTTTTCAGGCGACGCACAGTGGCGCCTTTTGAGTTTTTTCTTTGCAAAAATCATAACTTTTGAACCAATGAAGATATTTTAAAAATTTAAAATGCAAATGAAAGCTAATTATTTGAAGTTTTATTGTGTGAAAGCTCAGAATGTCACAGATACAGGGTGCTTCAAAAAAAATCGTCAAAGTCGAAAATTTTTAGAAAAATGCAAAAACAAAATGTTTTTAGTAAAAAATAAAAAAAATAAAATGAGATTTGTCTTATAATGACGTATTTAAGCATTAAATAAGATAAACTAATGATTTTGATAAGATAGCGTGGCACTGCCCACTTATGATAAAAAGTTGTATCTAAGTAGTCACGTAATCAATAACTACCAAAATCGATAGACGTATTGTTTCTTTTAAATGGCAATACTCTTATAAAACTCAAATGTCCGTTTTTGGTGCCACAATAACAAGGTGCTTC
>JAPVRG010285951.1:0-18051 GCA_029783565.1 Rhagoletis cerasi
AAATTGCATGGACAACAAAACATGATACTCAAAATCTTTCTAAGAAATCTAATTAAAAGCTCGAAATTTTTACGAAAGATTGTTGAATGTTTTTTTTTTGATATTGCACACCGTTTTACCGTTTGTTTAAAAAATTAAACTATGTTGAAAAGACAACTGAAATAAATAACAGAAAAGTAAATTGTTAAAACTTGTTCATATATGGTGCGCTTAGAATTTTGACATGAAATGTATAACAAATAGTATACTGCTTTTCATCTTTTAATTGTTTTCCCTTCGTTTTTCGTTTTCTCGATTGTTTACGCACTGAATCCTTTAATAAAACATTCATGGTCTTATTCATAAAAAATAAAATGGATTTAAAGAGCTCTATAAAGTGAAATTTTCATACAAGTTTTCGATTTATAAAGTAAGTTTTATATAACCATTTGATTGGTATTTTTTTTCGATTTCAATCGAAAACACCAATTATTCGGTTTATTTCTTACGATTAGTTACAGCTAGTAATCGAATGCTTTCCATTAACCGATTACTAAATTTATTTGCCATAACTATTCACATCACGGACTTGTAACCGTGTGAAAGAGTAAAATCCTGCATGAGTCAACTAGTTTGGCCTTATCAGTGTGAGCATTGATCATGTTTTCACACCACATCAAATTCTCGAGAAGAAATCGATAAGAAAATCGAAACACGCCATGTCTGAACTTGGGATCCTCACAAAACTAATACATACATATAATTATGTAAAGTCACGTTGTGAACAACCTTCAGCTCCATCCAAAAAATTTCTGGACAAACAAAAATTATTAACTACAAATCTGTCATAATCCCAATCTTTTATATGGCACAGAAATATGGACGATGTCGAACAAAGATGAGAAAACTTTGAGAGCATTCGATAGAACTATTCTATGCAAAGTCTACGGCCCAGTTCGCGTAGGCGACGGTAACCGGAGAAAATAGTAAGACTCTATGAGCTCCATAATGTCATGGGTACTGCTAAACTCATAAAAACATAACAGATGTGCTGGATTGTACACGTCCGTAGATACGGCTGGATAACGAAAGCAAGGGCGTCTACGAACACATTTGAAATACCAAATGCAGAACGGTCGGTCTGCACTCGGTATGAACCGCTGGTGCAACATCACAAAGGATAGAGACAATTGGCGAAGTTTTTTGGTCTCGGACCACACCGACAAGCGGTTGTAGTGCCAAATAAGAATAAAAAGAAATCTTATTGTTCTATAACATCGCGTCTTATTCAAATTTTTAACTGAATTTCAAAAACCGAAGCTACCGTTGAAAAACTTTTATGATTTTCCCTATCAACACAAAATTTGTCTTTAGAAATTTTTTCCTTGTTCTTGGTGGTTAAAGTTGATCAAAATTTAGTGGCATTTCTTCATCCCGCTGAATGGTAACAATGCCGAAGCTTGCCAACTGACATTTAAAGAAGAACCATGTCAAAAAAAGCCAACTACTACAGGATAAGCTTTATGTACGTCGCACACATATTGAGCGTACTGTGTGAAAGGCTAACGCGCATCGTCAGCAAACTGACTGGGCCTTATCGTTGTAGCTTTGGATGTGGTTAATCGAACATACATCAGCTATTCGCCAAACACCAAATCTTAAAATCTACCCTCAAAAAGAAGTTCGAGAAAGACCATCCCTTTGTTGATTTGAAATTCACTTTCAACAGCACGCGAGCTGCTCATGTCCCACTTCTTCTTCTTCTTGTTTGGCGCTGAAACCGCTTAAGCGATTTTAGCCGAGTCCAACAAAGCACGCCAGTTGTTTCGCTTCTGTGCCAACTGACGCCAATTGGAAATGCCAAGTGAAGCCAAGTCCTTCTCCACCTGGTCTTTCCAACGCAGAGGAGGCCTTTCTCTTCCCCTGCTACCGCCAGCGGGTTTCGAGTCGAATACTTTTAGTGCTGGAGCGTCTGTATCCATTCGAATGACATGACCAAGCCAGCGGAGCCGCTGTACTTTAATTCGCTGCACAATGTCCGTGTCGTAGTAAAGCTCGTACAGCTCATCGTTCCATCGCCTGCGATACTCGCCGTTGCCAACTTGTAAAGGCCCTTAAATCTTTCGCAGAATCTTTCTCTCGAATACTCCAAGGGCCGCTTCATCGGATGTTGTCATTGTCCATGCTTCTGCGCCATATACACATATTCTGCACGGGCATGATGAGTGACTTATAGAGCGTGGGTTCGACGAGAGAGGACTTTACTTCTGAATTGCCTACTCAGTCCAAAGTAGCACTTGTTGGCAAGAGTTATTCTCCGTTGGATTTCAAGGCTGACACTATTATTGGTGTTAATGCTGGTTCCCAGATAAACGAAGTTGTCTACTTTTTCAAAATTGTAACTGTCAACAGTGACATGGGTGCCAAGACCTGCCAATTTAAAACGGCATTGGAAAACGATGTTAATCAACATGATGAGCTTCGCAGGAATTGGGAAAAATCTTTCTGAACGGTATGATATCACACGAAGCTTTAAACAAGGCGACACCTTATAATTAGCGCGATTTCTTAAATAATAATACTAATATTTTGGCGCTTACACTTTTGCCGAGCTTCTCCTCCAATTTGCGGTGTGCGTCCTGATGTTATAACATAAATGTAGGAACCTCGAATTTCATGCCACCTCCAAACGGCAAATGGTTTTCTGAGAAGCCTTTTCAAATATCTTCTGTCCTCAAAAAATCATCAGTGGATGCTCATCCAGGCACCTCCTTTGCTGTTGGCAGATACATTTTTTCTATTTAAGAAGCAAGCATTTACAGATATAAACGCTTTTTTTCGAATGACACATTTTGTCAAAGTTAACTTCAGCCGTGTTTCTCAAAACAATCGCAAGCTAAATTTGTATACATATGTCCGATATAAAACTTTAAAACTTTGTACTTAATTTAATACATTCATACTTAGGCCGTTTATCTGTCTGTCTAACCAGTTTGTACGCCACCAATTTATTGCATCAAATCAATTGGCAGAAAATAGCAATTTGTCTGCAGACACTTTTGTGCTGCATGAAAAATATGCGACTGTCTTGAGCAGAGCGAGAGAAGACCTACTCGTAGACAAACTAAAGGCTGATGCTTGATTTTCTGTCTTATTTTGGGCACAATCTTACAAACACTTGCGCTAGCTCTTTCGCAGCATGTGTAGGATTTTATAGCTGCCGATTGCTACCAGCACTATTTGCCTGATTGCCTTGGCTCTAACGCTCGCACTGACAGGCCACGATTCCTCCGTTGATGTGAAATGTGAAGTTAGCAATGCAGCATTGACCTGAGGAAATATGTAGTGCAGGAATAACTTACAAGATTTTGTGTGTACATATGTATATAAACGTTTCACAAATGTGCCTATTGAACTGCTCTATCTGTTTCAACGTGGGCATACAGGGCTACCGGGATGGTCGTCTTAGATACTTAAAGACATTATTATTTAGGTAATTTCTGATGCATTTTGTTATGCGATATGATGCCGGAAACTTAACCGTTTTCGAGATACTCGATTTTAAAAATTATTTAAAAAACATATTTTTTTACTTGTACTGCCATTTTTTTTAATGTGAGTTCAAGGGTCTGTTTTTGGTTAAAGGGGATGTTAGTTATTAAAAACCATCAATAAAGCTTTAACCAAGCCCAGACAATTAAAAATGGCTGCTTGATAAAGTTTTTAATTGACGATTTTTCACTAAGTGTATCCCACTTCACATCATCAGAAAAAAAAAGAATTGTATATGTCAACTATCCTGTAAATTATTTTAAAAACAAGTATGAATTTTTAGCTAACCAAAAAGATATAGTACCTAAATTATAAAGTGAACTGTACTCTGATTGCGGGCTCAATTAGTATAGGGTAAAATTTCATAAAAAAGAAAAAAATAAAAAATACGTGACTAAAGTAAAAGACTTAACAATTTAAACTTTTTAATTCCTTATAATTCATTCTCGACATGGCCGCCCCTATTCCTGATGCAGATTTTCTTTCTGTTCCTTAATTTAATTTTTTTTTTAATCTTTGAACATCATGTTATGTAACCAAAATAATCGGAAATGTTCTAAATAATAATGTCCTTTAATATCTAAGACGACTTTCCCGGTAAACCTGTATTCATATGTATATACATATTACGAAAGCTTCCAGCAGTAAAAGAGGCGTCAAATTAGGCGGGACAGCAATCATGTGATCAGCAAGCAGCAGAGGAGCAAGCCTGCTTCTTCTATTCCTTTTAATACGGCTTTTTCAACATTTTCTACTTTTTATTGCCGTCTTTGCTGCTGTTTTTTTTGGCCATGTTGTACATAGTGTTATGAATGTGTGAAGCAAAATCGCAGTTAATGTGCAACTTCTGCTGCTGTTACCGCTTCCTGTTGTTGATGTTGGTTCATGACAATGACTCAAACATGTTTACTTCACCATTTTATTAACTGCCGAGATGCCTGTGTAACGAAGCGTATAAAAGCGGGAACAAAACAGAGCACAGAAGCGCACATAGAAGCGAGTGTGAAACCCGTATCCCTATGTATATGTACATAGATATGTCGCTCCGTCCGCGCAAAGATTCGACCATGCCTGTAGGCACTGCTCTCTGGTATTTGATGCTATGGTAACTTGGCAGGCGTTAGGTCTGGCCAACGCCTTTGTACTTGTCCATTGCTGCAGGACATCAAGCAGAGACAAATTACGAGTATCTGTAAGAATACAGGCTTGCTATTTATATGCATGCACTTGTGTCTACATACAGCTAGTTTTGCTTTGTGTGTAATCACTTTATGCAATGAATGATTTGCTGCTATAAATCAATTTGATTGAAGACTTATAACGGGTTTATTTTTTTCTTCTGACTTTCGTATTGAAAACAATGCTTTGACAGCAATAATCTAAAGGATATATTTTATTAAAGCACAGTATTCCATTAGCACCCAAATATTAAATGTATTTTTAGTTCAGATGAGAGATTAAAATAAGATTAAGAATTTAGGCAAAATCATTTCTGTGTTCGTTTACAATGACCGTTTAAGTTGGGAGATTTACTGTACTTAAAACTTGTTACCTTTTCCATTTACCGTGAATCCCCTATTAAAAATTACCCAAAACAAAGTCTACTACTTCATTAATCCAAGGATAATGGAGTTATTTTTTTACTTAAACTTAGCCAGATCTGCCTAGCATTAAGTCCTATGTGCTAGAAGTAGAACGCGTCCATCACTTGCCGAGTTAATTATTTCTCTGTGCCAAAAACTTACAGCCCGCCAGGACCGGCTAACATTTCGGCTGTCGAAATATGTGCTAAAACGCTCTGTGTTGATTATGGTCTGTTAGTGGAGTATGGGCTGTTAGTCGCTCCTTTCTGCTATTCGTGTGGTAGACCTTTTTTTCATACCAAAAGCTCGGAACTAGCAAAATACAATGTACGAAAAACTATTTCTACAATGTCCAGAATTATCGAATTTGGTTGGGTTACATTTAGCCTGCAGCTTATCATAAAGCCATAAGAAAGAAGTTTTTAATAGAAAGTTTAGGCCTTTGTTTGAGATGAATGGCAAGATGTTGACTCATCAGAAGGTGGCCGCCGCATGATGATCACATAGAAAATAGGGTAGCTGAAAGGGTGGTATCACATGTTTTCTCATAACAAGTGCCATTTTGGTATTGACAGGATTAACGCTAAGGCATTTTTGCCACGCTTATTGTTCACGAGATGCTAGGTTATCAAATGTTGTGTTAGTAAAAAATTTCACACATGGAAAAATCCATATGTGTACTACCTACACTAAAATAAGTAAAGTAAAGCATCATATTTAGTTTCCCATTCTCTGATCTTTTGTCATAGAAATAAATAAGCTCAACTCATAGTGTTTGTGAAACTTTTCGTGGAGCTATCTCTTCTCCTTCTGCGCCGGAATGCGCATATATTACTTACATTCAAGGAAATAACTTCACAAAAAATGTTGCCGGCAGGTGGCGCGGCTGTCAAACTACTTCTAAAACCTGCATCTCTGTTCAGATTTGATTTATATTTAGAATATACTATACTACTACACAAAAAAATTAGCCGTTATGTGCCGGGAAGGTCACTATAATTGGAAAATCGGCATCTATGGTTTGATTTGGTTGCTATTCAGAATATATGTATATTACTTAAACTTAAGTCGATAAAAAAATTATTTAAAAAACAAAATCGTTTAGAAAACAGGCAAAATATTATGGTTTCTTTTGCAAGAAGTTCTTTTGTAATAAGTTATATATATATAACAATGACTCTTTTGAGAACCAGAATAAGTAGAATGTTCCTTATATCCCGTTTTCGTGTCGAAAAAGGAATACAACCAAAAGCCTCGACTTTTAAGATAAATTTAAAGGTCATGGTATTTTTTTTTATCCAACGAGAGTATTTTTACTAAATTTTCCGTCTCAAAAGCCTAAAAAGCACTGCTAAATTTATTTCTCTATCTGTTCTCGTTCTGGAGATATTCATGCCTATATCCGTCGGATACCGTAATTGGCATGAATAGATTTTGTCACAAAAAAAATTATTTTCTACACCGTGGGTCGACCCTCGGCAGGTAATGCTAACTAAATCCTGTGGAAGTCAAACAACAATATTACTCTCTTAAGTGAGACGAACAGAAGAGCAACTACGGAAACGTAAAGAGCACTTTTCCAGAAAAAACGTCAGTCGGGTTTTCTACATTTTATTAGTACCACACTGATTTGGCCGAAATATCATTAAATAATTACTAAAATTTATTCAATTAAGAGTAATTAATTCAATCTTCAAATATTTCGTTGTTTACTTCAATTTTTTTAGCAAATTTATAAATTTATTTAGTTTCACTGCATTCTCTTTTTTGCTTACAAATGCAACACAGCTGATCGTTTGATACTTTTCATCAACTTTAGAAAAGAAAAACTTCGGAGTAAATCCTGTAACATCTGACTGCGAAGAGTTGCTGAGTTACTCTTTCAAAAGTGTTCCCAGGTATAGGTTTTCTGAGAAGGGCAAAGAGTTCCCGTAATTTCTGACTAAATCCTGTAAATCTGACTCGTAAAGGAACAGATTAATTATACTTGTACGTTCTTCAATTTGAGTGACAACATCAAGATGTACACCACAAATTGAGGGTAAAGCTCGGTTATATACTTATCAAAATGTATCAAAATGTGTAAACGCCAATTATTTTTATTTTATTGCAACCAATGAAAGAACGTACTTAGGTATGTTTTTCACATAATAATATTACAAAATCTTACCAGAACGTTCTGAGTTTTTATTAAAAATTATTTGGTAGGTACGTCTCTGCGAAAATATGAGCGCAGTTACAAAAATATATTTAAGCTTGAAGTCAGTTTTTTTGATTTTTTTAATCTAAATAGTCTTGTAGCATTTGTTAACTTCTTTTTTATGCACAGTTTTTACCTTGGTTAAATTTTAAAGCGCGTAACCTTTGCAATATACATAAATACATTGTCATCCAATTGCCATCAGCTGTCAAAAGTTTTTTAAGCTCGTTTAATGGTGCTAACACAATAAAGCTGTCAAATGCATATACGCATACTAACAAATGAACACACACATAAAAGAGTGCATATTGCCATTTCCGCACGCAAAGGAGCTACAAAATTTCGCCTAACATAAAGATATAGGATGGAGAACAAAAATCTCTTTCCCGAGTCAGTTGGTTCACTCTGCTGCTTGATTTTTATGTCATATTCTTCATAAGAAAACATTTGTATTTGATTGTTTGTGTGTTTCGTAGTACCTTACACAAACCCTTTTTACTTTATTCATTTTCATACTTACACAAACAATTTTATTTGACTGTTCTGTTTTTTCTGCCCTCTTCTACGTTTTCTACGTCATTCAGGAAATTTCAACTTGAGTTGTTATGACACTTTTAATAACTTTATTATTGCATTTGCATAAGATGGCGGTACCGACCAGCCAAACGGGCAGGTAGTGAAGGTGCCACCAAGCAGAGGTTCACTCATTCAGTCAGTTAGCGAGTCAAACAGTCAGAAACTGTTATATAGTTATATATTTACATGCTTATGTTGGTGTGTTAGCTGAGTATGAGAATGTGTTTCTTTGCGAACAATTAATAGCTAGGCACCGGTGGCGTATGATGAACATTTTCCTAGTTTCACACCTAACGACGCGTCGCAGAAGGCAACTTGCTTATGATCAAAAGCAGTGATAGTAAAACTGTAAAAGTGTCAGAAGGGTGAGAGAGAGAGAAAGAGTGAAGAAAAAGCAAACAACTTACTGCTGACAGCAAACTTCGAAGCAAATCTTTTGCCAAGGCGATGACTTCACTACTCTTGGCTATCATTCGACGAATGTGTAGTTGAGTGCACAAAAAGAATTGGGAGTCTGTTTGTACATGCGTATGCTTATATTGTGTACAATGCATGTGTAAGCAATTAAAAGTTTAATATTATTAAATGGTTTTATGGCGGCAAAGCGCTGCAATCATAAACAGGAGCATGTTGGACGGGATTGCTCTTTGCATATGTATATATATGTATGTATATATACAAGCGTACATTCTACATATTTCGTAAAAATAGAATTTCAACAAAATGTTGTTATGGAAAGTTATAAAAGAAGAAAAAAGTTGTGGTACCTTAATAAAAACTCAAATTTCAGCGATTTACCTCCAGTAGCTAAAAAAACATTTAAATTTCCACAAATTTTATTACAAGCGCCGTGTGCGTCGCTCTCCAATAGAAGACTGCGTGAGGTAATAACTAAAATGCATAATTTTGGAAAAGTTGACACTTACGCCATTTACAAGCGCGCTTAATGGCATAATTTTGGGACGCGGTTTTGAGCGATAGGCAAGCTTATTGTAAAGTTCTATTATTCAAAGGTTTTCCAAAACTCTCAGGCATATTCTATAAACCGCATGATTTAAAATCTGTACGATTTGATAATCAACGATGGCTGTTTGTGTTGAGAAGATTGTATATTTAATAGTAAAACCATAGAAGAAATACCAAATATTATATCAGCCGTTTCAATAAAAACTTTACAAAATTTCTTACTAAAAATCTACGAAAATATTTCCGAAATCGTACCGATTTCAAATCGACGAATTTCATAACATGCTTGAAGTTTCCTTTTTTGAAAAATGCACCTTTGCAGTGATCAGGGTCGCCAAGAGAATCCAAGCCCGGTACTATGTTTTAACCAATGCTCAAGCCCCTTTTACAGAGGGGAGCTTTTGGAAAAGTTTCCCACATTATAAAACGCGTGAAAAGCTTATGAAAATAAGAGAAAATATCCAGATAAGTTATTTTACTACGTTCCAAATGTATCGAAAATGGTGTGCTTTTACCGAATACACGTTCAAATTTTAAAATCTGAAGCATAGGAAAAATTCTACCAACTTTTACATCACTATTTCGGAACACGTGTTCGCTTCTTCCTCTTCTTTCTTACAATTTATTCTTTGCTCCCTCATTCTCTCGCTATTATGATGTCACACCCGGTTGCTCTCGGCGCAATCTTGTATTCTATCATTCTTAATACGCGATGTTGTTTCGTTGCTTGCTCAGCGACGACTAAACGAAAGAGCGTAACAAATGCGTGTGATGAGAGCATGAACAATTGTTCTATGGCGTGCCGACCATTGGTCTAAAGAGAGAATTGTTTTTGCTATGCTGTTGTACAGATCAAGTAATCAAATATTTTAGCTTAGCGAAATATTTTACTTAATTTTTTCAAAAAATCCGGTACCCTGAAAACTCCAGTCGGGAGACTTCCCCTTTGTGCGTCCCTCTCTGTTAATTAATTTTTTTTTTTCTTTAGTCCGCTCATGCAACTCGTCCGCGGTAGATGTGCCGCATCATGCTCTTGGAAAATATCTGTAAAAACGTGACGTGGCTTAGATTTTTGGAGCGTTTCTTCTTCTGACTGTGTGGCTTGGCTTGTGAACTCTTGTGAACTTGGCAAACATAAACCAATGAGGCGTCTTTGATGCAGCTTACCGAAGACTACAAGAAACTAATTATGTTATGAGATGGCGGAATTATAAGGGGTAACCCCGTATTATTGACCAGGAAAAGTAAAATGGCATACGACGTCTCTTTAAGGTAAGCCTAAACACATCTACGATTGTTGTTGCAGAACAGCTGGGTTCATCGCATTTTAAGGTGTGGTTTGTAATGCATACTACTGTATAGTACGTGTGCAAGCGACAGAAGAAGAGGGTACACTAAGGCGACAAGACTTCTGCAGTTGTATGCTCGTTGCCGATAACAAAGATACATAATAATAATAATCGATTGGCGCTTACACATATGTTAGTGTGTGGCCAAGCTTCTCCTCCGATTTGTGGCGTGCGCATTGATGTTGTCACACAAAGGGGAGGGACCTACAGTTTTTCGAAGTACACTCGGAGGTTTGCCATTGCCTGCCGAGTGGCGACCATTGCTAAGAAAAACTCTTTTTTTTTACATTCTTTGCGATGTTGCTTTGACCAGGGCTTGAACCCAGGGCCTGCGGAGTGGAAGCGCGAACCACTACACCACAGCGGTCACAAAGATAAATCATTCTTAAAAAAAAATTGATACGAATGCAACCCAAATAAAAAAAAAGCGAAAGTGTCACCGAGACGAATAAGCGTCAATGCGTAGATGAGAATAGTTTCAAATTATTTCACTGGGCCATTCTTCTTGATTACATATTGGCGAGGACTAAGAAAATTTTTTGTGGAGCAATTTAGTCGAATTAATGGAACATGTGCCACTTGCCTTAAGGCAAAACATATATTTTCAACATGATGGCTGCCCAACCCATTATAGGAGCAGTCTTCGGTCATGGCTCGACGATGATTATTATCCTAATGAATGTATTGGAAAAGGTGGATCGATACCTTTTTCGGCGTTGAGCCCCAATTAAGCGCCGATGGATTTTCAAATAAAAAGCCTTTTAAGCTTTTTAATGTGGGGATGTCCTCAAACAAAACACACTTGACGCAGCTGACGCAATGATACTGCATCTAGGAACAAGCGTCACACAGTGGTCTGAATAACAAGTCTAGGAGGGAAAAACTATTTACTCAAAGCCGCTTTGATACCACTTTGCTCCTATATATTTTTGAGGTCGCTGAGTACGAATCTGAAGTCAGATTTCAAAATTTGAAAATGGTGGGTCCAGTATGGCGAACACAAAAATTAAGAAGTCAGTAAGTTTTAATAAAACAGGGTATTTAGGGGTTTTGAAATTTTTTTCCTCTACCATCCGTTATTGGTTGGCATATTGACCATTTATATATTGCAGATATAACAAAAACAAGAATGTTTTCCGAAATAATATTAAAAAGTACCAAAATGACCGCTTTAAGCATGAATATATCGAAGAGTAACAAAAAATAGCAAAAATTATTAATGGTTATGGAAAGCTTTAGTCTTAAAAAACATTTGCCCATAAATAATTTTTCGAAATAATTCGCGCAGTTTAACTTTTGTCATTCCGAATTTTGTTGACAAGTTTTTAATATAAGCATTGGAGAAAGAATAAAATAATTTACTCTATTTAATAGTCTGTAATAAATCAGGCTATCAAATTGGCATAGGAAAAGTTAAAATATGACGCTATTATAGCCCGCTGGCTGCGTTCAAGTAAAGCTTTGATGTTCAGAGCAACGTCATCTATGCGTCACTGTGTGCCACATTAAACTATTTTCGTCGTTAAATTATAGAAAAAAACAGGTGCACGAGGCATAATTAAACATTAAAATACGAAAAAAATTAATTTCAAAAGTTCGATTTTCCGACTTTTTCACACCTGGATCTGAAACTCAGACCATTGTACATCGTGAGAAGCAATTTAAGGAAAAGAATGAGGATTTTTATCAGGAATAGGGTCAGCCATGTCGAGAACTAATTATAATGAATAAACAAATATGCTTAGGCGCGCTTGCTAACACCAAGCGCCTAAATGCATGCCATGTAATACTGCGTGTGCAAAAATTTCCTTCATTATATTTATGAAATTTGTGAACATGCACTTCTCAACTGCCATGTAATAAAACTTTCTTAAGTTAGATAAAATTTGATGGCAGTTTAAAAGATGCTCGGCCTAGTCTGATGCATCCTCCGGACAATGCTTCTGGAGTTTTTTGCGGACTCTGCATGACTAACAACCATGCAGAGGTGGTACTTACCTATAGTTACCATTGACCGGGGTGCCTATCCACGTTTCTAACTTAAATAAATAACTGATACTCGGCCTAGCATGATGCATCCTGCGAAGAATGCTTCCGGAGATGTTTGTGGACTCTGCATGACTTACAACCTTACAGGGGTGGTAATAGTTAATTACCATTGGCCACAGTGGCTACCCACTACTTTTTGGTCCAATAAATATTTTTTTTATATAAATGCATGCATGCAAACATACTGTTTTGCCCTCTCACTGAGTTATTCATGGTCCATCGAGCCGGATATTTGCATTCTGCAGCGCCATCCTTGGCTACTAATCTATCACCGACACCTTTAAAACCCCGAGTTTGTGCGGAGTTAATGCGCGTTTTTATGCTCTCTTTTATGAATTTCGTCTACATTTGTGCGCACGCACCGTTCGCGGCTTGCTTTGCACACACCGCTCTCTAAACCATTTTTTTTTTACTATCCTACGGCTACCCTTGGAGTGTGAATAACGGTCGCAACTTCGCAAAAGGAGACAGGCAATTGGTTAAGTTTTTTTTATCTCAGGAGCTTGCGCCTAACCATTCCACTTGGCGTGCGGTAGCATTTCGGCAATTTGACATTTTAGCAGCTAATTCACGCAGCACTAGCCAGAGGCAGTCATAACTGTTGCTCCGGCCTACCGCCCCTTCCATTTACAGTTTCCAGTTTCCGTCAGCCATTGGAATCGCGGGTGAGCCTATAGCGTAATTTGCTTGCTTAGACGCGGTCAGTTCGCCCAACTGTTTAAGTTACAACTTAAACCGTTGCCATAATAATGAAAGTATCAAATTTTAATGTTATCTCTAGCGCTCGCGCTAACTCATAATTTTCATATTTTTCAACCTTCTTTGTTATTATGGCCGCAAACCCGTAAAGCGTAAATTGTTCGCGTTCCATGGAAGTATTATTTAGCCTGCCACATTGACTTACATTAAATGCGTGATTTTAAAAGCTATGCAGTAGATAAGCACCCCGAAAGGTTGGCCGTGGATGTAAAAGGTACTATTGCATTTTACTACCGTGTATTTCTCCAGGCCAAAGCCTGGTCATGACAGCTCAGAGTAATGAAACCGAATTAAAGTTTCGCAATTAAGCCTTTAAGTTTATGGCTTTACAAGTTGTAAACACAATTATTGTTGTTGTTGCTTTTATATTTGTAATTTCATGTTTGTACGTCTATGTATGCGGATGTTTGCCAGTTGAGAAGCTCGTACTTTGCAACTTGTCGGAAGATTCTGTTGTGGGTGTTTAACACAATGCTACACTTACATTCGTTGTTTTTTTCCTCCACCTACAATTGCCAAGTTGTATACTTGTGGAATTGAATGCATACATACTATTACACATACATTACCACAGATAGAAATACTTACAATAAAATGAGAAAACTTTATTCACAAGCATCAGAAAACCACTGAGCAACACTTTGACTGTACTGAGATTTCCATTCGTTGCGCATTTACTTAAAAAAATGTGCAACAACATTTTTTAAAGCTGGATCATTGGCTTAAAAAGATTGAAAACTTCATGGCAGTGTACGCTTTCGGGAAAGATGTTGTAGGTACATGCGATAGAAAAAAAGGGATCTTGTGTCCGACTGAGCTTAAAATCCAAGCAGTCTCCTTCTTGATAAGTAACGCGGGATAATCGTATGGGTACTACTAGGGCCACCCGTAAGGGGGCACTGGGCCAATAGCGGTAAAAAAATTACATATGTAAGTTAAATTTACAAAAGCAACTAAATGGTATATCCTTCTTCGTTATTTTGGATTTGTATGCCGTGCTGCGCAGTTCGTAATTTTGCATGCAAAATTTTTTATAAATGTTCCTAGGCAAGGAATCTGTAGGAAAATATAGGATTAATTTTTAGGCAAACCTTATATAAGCAAATCTACACACGCTCAATTTTCGTAGATTTTTTTTGCCACTTTTGATATATATTACTGAGTGAAGCTGCCTCTACGATTTCATGTCTTAATTTGGGATACCTGCAAAACTAAAACCGCTATGTAGAGTGACGTTGAGCACAACTTTTAGCTCTGCCCGAATTTGAAATGCTGAAGCAAATAACTAAATAAATAAACTGACAAATTTTTTGGTTGTAAAAGATGGGTAAATGTGAAGAATTTCGTAGCAAAGACTAGAACTTACGCTCTTAATATATGCTCAATAAGATTGAGACTAGAAAAAAATTTAATATAAACCTTTTTTAATGCCACACATACCACTTTTTTATAAATGCACTAAAAAGTAAATATAATTTTCCCTAGACTTAGCATTAAATGGTAAACAGACGAACAGAGCAAAGTTGAATCAAGAAGAACATATTAATATCTTACCCTAACAGAAGGCAAAATTACACATTAAGACATTTAGAATTGAGAAGCATTTTCCATTTGCTGGTGCTCCAAGTGCTGCGCTTTTTCTTGCAGGACATCTAAAATTGGATGAAATGCATTTTATTAATATATTTGCACTCATTTTTCACAAACTTCTGAAAATGACTTATTACTGATGTGTTTTTTTCGGCAATCACCATAGCTATAGCAAAAATGTGTAAGTTTTTGAAATTGCGAAATCCAATTTAAATGCACACTTATTTTGTCCATTTACGGTGTAAAGTCAACCATTGGTTCTGACATTTTTTGATGTCGATAATTATATATCCTCTTAGTTTAATATTTAAAGCACTAAGCTTCCTCAATGTACAAGGCGGTATCCAATTTTAGACAATTACCTTGCAAAAAAGGGCTACCCTATACAATTTTTAGTTTTCCATACTGAATATAAAATTTTTTTCATAACGCCTACTTGTAGCAGCATATGATTTTTTCCCCGAAAGGCCATTTTTGAATAAAAAATATTGCAATAAAACTGTATTGTAGTTTCCAATACATAAATTTTTTTTACAAAATCAATACACTATACGGGATGTAGGGGATATCAAATTGATATAATATTTCACACTCGTTCTCTGAAAATGTCACAACTCGAAATTACCTACCGTCTAGAAACGAAGAAATGCTAAAAATTCGCGTAAGTAGTAGAGACTTTATATTTTATGGCCAACTGTCTTAGGAACTTTCTGTAATAAATAAAAAATCTCATTGAAGACATGGCTAAAAAGTATAAACTTGTTACAGCAATATGTTTAGTTTGGAATTAATGCGTTTTGTTTATTGATGTGTTTTAGAATAGCGCTTTTCCAGAACGTGTGAATGTATGTACATACTTATTGTTTATTGTTTTTTTGGTTGTCTTGCATATTTCTGTTTTTCACTTTCAGAGCACGAGTAACATAACATTTATTGTGCTCTTATTTTCTTCAGTGTACTAATTAGATGATATTATGATTTAAGCTTGGATTCTAAATTGAGGTTCAGACTTTAACTATGAACAGCTTAAAAAGACTGCAAAAGACTTTATATTGCAAACATTTTCTAAGTGTTTTAAACTTAAAATTTAAAAAATAGTAATTACAAACAACTTATGAGATTTAAAATTAACAAGTGGAGAAGTAAAAGTTCGATCGAAATCGACGCATGTAATAATACCTTGTTTTCTCCTTTCTGATAAGCAAGGGTGTTTTTCCTCGATTTTAAGTATTTTCGATAATTTTCTCAGTTAGACTTAATGACAAAACTTAACCATGTTTGGTAAAAATTGATAAGTCGCTTACCGAGAGACACATAAGTAGTCATAAGTGGGCTGGGCTATGCCAATTTTCCAAAGATGTATAATAATCTTATTTATTGCTAAGAGGTCATTACAAAATCGATTTTGCGTGAATTGGCTTCAGCAGTTACTGATTTGTCGCAGATTTCGTATTTCTGTAAATTACCCTTATATAGGAGGTGGGCATGGTTATTGCTGGATTTAAAAAATGCTCAACAGATTTCTTAGTTAGACTCTAGGCAATGTTCGTACCGTAAAGTACAGCGGCTCCGCTGGCTTGGTCATGTTGTTCGAATGGATAAAGACGCTCCAGCACTGAAAGTATTCGACTCGAAACCCGCTGGTGGTAGCAGGGGAAGAGGGAGACCTCCTCTGCGTTGGAAAGACCAGGTGGAGAAGGACTTGGCTTCACTTGGCATTTCCAATTGGCGTCAGTTGGCACAGAAGCGAAACAACTGGCGTGCTGTGTTGGACTCGGCCAAAATCGCTTAAGCGGTTTCAGCGCCAAACAAGAAGAAGAAGAATGTTCGTACCGAGTTTGGTCGAGATTTGTGAAAAGGCTACTGAGATACAGCATTTAATCGTAAGTGAGCCGGGCCACGCCCATTTTCGAAAATATTCATATTTGTCTTATTTTATTCCGAAACTTTACTTCACATACAAATTTTCTACAATTTTCTTTCAGTATTTACGGAAATATGACAGTTTTTTAATTTTTCCAAAATACCGTTATATGGAAGCGGGGCGTGGATAACTTATGTACTAAATTTCGTTTAAATATCTCACTTTTTGCTCAAGTTATCGGGCACACGGATGGACAGACGGACAGACAGACATGGCTTAATCAATTTCTCTTTTCATTCTGAGCATTTTAGTATACATATGTCTATATCGATCTCGATTCCTTTAGGGTGTTACAACAACGAACCAAGTTCTGCACAAGTGCGCTTGGGTATGAAACCAAAACCTTGTAGCCAATTTCATTTTAGTAGTAAAGTGCAAATTTGAAGTAGCTAGGTTTCTCCGTTCATTTTTGGCAATTTTTTTTTTGTTGAATGCGTCGCCTTTTTTTTCTATATAAAAAAATAGTCAAACAGACATACATCCTTTGTATGGAAAAAAATGAGCGACACCTGCAACAAAAAAAAAAATTCCAAAAATCAACAGTAAATCTCCTAGCTACTTAAAATGTGTACTTTATTACTTAAATGGAATGGGCTACTAGGTTTTTTTAATTGTTATATTTAATACATATAAAAAAGTAGCGTTAAATAAGTTATTTAATTGAAAATTGTTATTATCGGGATCGCTAGGTTAGGTTAGGTTAGGTTAAGGTGGCTGCCCCAGGCAAGGTACACACTTGGACAAATAAGATATTGCCCTTTGTGATACCACGAAAAACTGAACGGATACCATTAATCTAGTCGGCGAAGCGCCGCGAGCCGATTACGAAATTTCGAATGCGGCTAATTTCGATGTCTGAGATCTCAAGATTAGTTAAGAAGTGCGAGCCAAAATGTTTCCATCTTAGCCTCGCGAAGGCTGGAAACTCTAATTGAAAGTGCTGAAATGATTGAGATGGCTAAGAAATGAAGATAGAGGGCTGAAATTTTGCCACAGTCTCGTTTCATGACCGACAACTGAAATTTTGCCAAAATTTTTTTTTTGGGACCGTCAACGAAATTCATATGGGACACTTATTTAACTTTTCATATAACTTGGAGACGATTACATGGCGACCAGGTTTTATATTTTAAGTCTCATAATTGTCTTTAATGATAATATTTAAAATTTTAAAATCAAAACTTATCAAATGTAATTCTACGAGTGAAGGAAAAATTGTTTTTACTTTTTAATCTATTAACATATTTCGTTGGATTTTTCACTTCTTATTTATAAGACAAAGCTAAAAATAAAAAATTTCTGATTCTTTTTGAGCCCAAAAATCGGCAACTTTGCCTTAAAAAAAAAAAGAAGCAAAAAATAATAGGCATTTCAGCTCAATACTTTTACGCTCGTCACAAAAAAAGCAAAAAGTTGTTTCTAAAAGCGGTCGCCTCTCCGCAGGCAATGGCAAACCTCAGAGTGTATTTCTGCCACGAAAAAGAGCTCCTCATAAAAATACAATCGCCGTTCGGAGTCGGCGTA
>JAPVRG010285952.1:2833-14982 GCA_029783565.1 Rhagoletis cerasi
TGCTGCTGCTGCTATGATTACTGTTGCCATTACTGTTGTCGTTGTTACCGTTTGGTTCCAGCTGTTGAGTTTCGTTGACTAATTTGGAGCGACAACGATGCGGTCCAAATGATTGTAATTCACAAAAGAAAATCTGAAACGCTTTCGGCGGTTCCACTTCGGCGCTGCTGTTGGTGATAGCATCAATATCGGTCGCCGGCGACGCCAAATCAGAGTAGGAAGACACAAACTCCACTTCCCAGGTTAAATTAACGGATTTATAATTCGGCTCACCAGAAACACTTCGTATCTCTGTAATTAAGACGAGAAGACAAGGAAAGGGATGTAATTAGATAATTTCTTGGTAGGTGTTGAATTTAATTACTCGAAACAATTTTTTTAATTTTTTCCCCCAAAGAAAGATATTTACTTCTGCCTTTTTTTGCTATTAACTGCCGAGCGGCGACAGCTGTTAGAAAAACTGTATTAGACTTTTTTATTGGATGCTTCTCGGAAGTTGCGGCCGCTGTGGTGTAGTGGTAAGCAGTGCGCGCTTCCACTGCGCAGGGCCTGGGTTCAAGCCCTGGTCAAAGCAACATCGCAAAAAATGTAGAAAAAAGGTTTTTTCTTAACAGCGGTCGGCACTCGTCAGGCAATGGCAACCCTCCGAGTGTATTTCTGCCATGAAAAAGCTTCTCACAAAAATACAATCGCCGTTCGGAGTGGCGTAAAACTGTAGGTCCCTCCCCTTTGTGTGACAACATCAAGGCGCACGCCACAAATCGGAGGAGAAGCTCGGCCAAATACTAACATATTATTATTATTATTATTATTCTCGAAAAAGCGTCTTACCGGATGGTTATACGTACCTCGACCCACTCGAATAATGCTGCTGCGATTTCTTTTTGTTGAAACTAACATAAAACAATGCGTGCAGAAACCAGTACCCAGACTAAAAGCTGTCCAATGTGCTGTTTTTTAAAACTATTTTAAAACAATTGAGAGAGACATGAATTTTGCCCACCTGTAGCCCTCCGTAGCGTCCTAGGTTTTGCTGAGCATAATATACACCCAGTTTCTGACGATGGCCGAAGGTTATCTCTAAATCTCGGCCTCCAAGAGTTTCCCCAAGCTTTAACGCCGAGTTGCACGTGCCATCGAATGCAGCATTGTCAAAAGTTCCATGTTTACAAATACGCCTAAGACGAATTCTTTCTTGCTGATGGCATTGCTAAATGTGGTAACCTGATTTTGCAGAGCCGTCTCACAAGATTTCCCTACCTGATAGGATTCCTGTGGATATTGCAGGTAATATTTTTCAAGCTAGTCATAGGTAGGATACCATCAAGACCGGGTGATTTGAGGCTGTCACGCGCTTCAACAGCACATCTTATGACATTTTCACTCGCCACAGTTCAGGCAGCAAACCAGTTGTAGCTGTCGAGGGTGGGTGGAAAAAAGTATCCAAATGAACTGAAAGAGTTTTACTTCTTGTCTCCATGAAGGAACCATCAGGACTCTTGAGTTAAGCCAGCTTAGCGTTTAGGTGTTTTTTTTAAGGCCTTTTACCAACCTAGACGTTTGACCCAAGCTTTCAATACCACTGCAGAACTATTTAAAGGAATCCCTTTTCGCTGAGCGAATTAGCTTCTTGTACCCTCTTTGCGTGCAGCGAAAGCGTTTCCAGTCCATCTCATTATTAGTTTTTAGGGACCGACTAAGAATTTTTCACGGATCACGTCTCAGTTTCTGAAGCTCCTTGTTCCCCCAGGGAACAGAAATACGGCTGACGAGGCGGACAAGCTTTATCTATTCTGGCACGAAGAGCAGTCGTTACATTAATCGCCGTCTTGCGGGGATTGAGTTCTGGATAGCGCAAAAAGCGAGTGCTGCAACTTTTCTCTAAAACACAGCCAACCCGTTTTTCTTAAATTTCTCATAGGTGCAGAGCATGTTGCATCTTCACCAAGTTAAAGTTCAATATACCTGTGGTCCAAGAGCGAGTCCTCACTCAAGACTCTCCAGTTTGAAATCGACCGCCCCACCATGGAGTTGGATAGAGTTAGGTCGATAACCTCTTGTCTTCTTAAAGTAACAAACATGGATTTGTTGCCCATGTTCAGAGTGTTAGGCCCACAAGACAAGCTATATATTCGAAAAGTTGATTCCCCTTGCAATGAATTTGCTGTGGCTTAATATAGGAATTGATTGAGAAAAAAAGGCGTGAGTAACAGGTACTCATGAAATTTGATGTGTAAGCATCTGTGTCCCGAACTTTTCCCGAACTTGTCCCAAAATGATCCCGAAAAAGTCCCGAACTAGTCCCAAAACGGTCGGAAAATCCGGGAACTTGTCCCGAAATGATCTCGAAAAAGTCTTGAAACAGTTCCGAAATGGTTCCGCATTAGTCCCAAAATGATTCCGAACTAGCCCCGAAATGATCCTAAACTAGTCCCAAAATTATCCCGAACTAGTCCTGAAATAGCCCTTAACTAGTCTCTAAATGGTCCAGAACTAGACCCAAAATGGTCTTCAAATAGTCCTGAAAAAGTCCTGAAATAGTCCCGAAATGGTCCCGAAGCGGTCTCGAAATGATCCCGAATTAGTCCCGAAATAATCATAAACTAGTCGTCAACTAGTCTCGAAAGGGTCCTGAAATAGCTCTGAAGTAGTCCAAAAATTATCATTCGTACGCGCAAGCAGCAGTTACAGATTTTCTGCTTGGTTACACAAGAGGCAGTTACAAATCTTCCGCTGGGTCAACGCAAATTTTACCCTTACCTAGCGCTAAGATGTTTGAACACCAAAAACTAAAACTTTGTCGATAGCAAAATCGATAACAGAGCGGCTTCAGTGGAAACCAGTTGGTATACTTATGAATATATGTATAACTAGCCTTTGCCCGCAGCTTCGCCCGCGTGATGTTCGGTTAAACGTTATGATTTCAAATGTAAAAAAACAGGAAATAAGTTATATCACTGAAACTAATAAATTTTATTTGAAAAAATTGCTGATTGTCTCTAGGTTGCAGAACATGGTCAGTTTGTCGAGTTTCAACTAAATTGGCAATTTCAGTGTAAGAGAATTTGTATTTCGTAGGTAGTCTTTATACTACTTGCACTTTTTAAATTATTTTTATAGGTGGCTTCCAATTTTTTAACAGGTGGCAGCCCCTTTAAAATTTTTTTGTTAAACAAAACTTTCCTTACTATTGCTACTTTTCTGTCTATATCAAAATACTTCATTTAACTTGTTAATTAAATTGATTTTGAATTTCTCAGCAGGGGAAGCCCCATTTAAAAATATTGTTGAAATAAAGCTTTCTGAAACCTCTCCTGTTTGAGTAAACTGATTTTTACATTTTGAACAGGTGCTAACACTCTTAAAGGATATTTCCGTAAATAATCGTTCTTGAACCGATTTTGGTGGACACCCACATTGTTGTGATATTTTATTTAACCTATTAATAAATGGACTATAACTTTTAAAAAATATTTTCGTTTGACACTTACATTGTTGTAACATTTTAATTTACTTATTTATTAATTAATTATAACTTTTAAAAAAGGCGGCAACCTTCTTTAAACATTTTCGTTGTAACATTTTACTTCACTTATTATTATTATTAATATTTTATGAGACATGAAAAAATGGAACTCGACTTTTAAACAGGTGTCAGCATTCTTCTTTCTTAAACCTCATTCTTTTTCACCCATACTGTAATACTTCATTAACTTATTAATAAAATTAAATTCAACTTTTTAAATCGGTGGCAATCCTCTTAAAAATTCTTTCGTAATGAAGCTTTTTTAAATCTAGTTCATTTGGTATCCTAAATGAAGAATTTCGTTGAACTTATAATTTAAAATAATAGTTAAATTTTTAATCAGGTGGCAACCCCCTTCAAAAATATGCGATATGCAAATACAACTCATAAGCTACCTGTGTACCAAGTTTTTATCGAACAAAGAGCAACAAACATACTCGCACTCGTCAAAAATATTTTTGAAATAGATGCAGCTTTCTTAAATTCTCCGTTTGATACCCATATTTTATTTAACTTGTTATTTAAACTGTTTTTAACTTTGTTAATAGGTGGTAACCTCTCTTGTTTGGCACCCATATCAAAATATTTCATTTAACTTGTTAGCCAAATTGATTTTGAATTTCTAAACAGCTGGCAACTCCCTTAAAAATTTTTATTCTGATGTAAAGATTTTTTAAACTTCTCTTGTAATATTAAAATATTACGCTCAATTAGTTATTTCAATTGATTTTAACTTTTTATCAGGTGGCAACCCTCTTAAAGGATACTTGCGAAATAAACCGTTTTTGAACCACTTTAGTTTGACATCCATATTGTTGTGATATTTTATTTAGCTTATTAATAAATTGACTTTAACTTTTTAACACGTGGCAACACTCTTAAAAAATATTTTCGAAATAAATAGCTTTGAACCCCCTTTCATTTGACACCTAAATTGTTGTAACATTTCGCTTACTTTTCTAATTAATTAACTCTAACTTTTGGAAAAGGTGGCAACTCTCTTAAAAAAATATCCTAAGTTATATTTCAGATTATAGTCTATCTTCATGTTAAATCTCATTGAAGAATATTAAGGCGTTTTAGCGTGAAAGAGCTACAAACATACTCACAAACTTTCACATTTATAATATTAGTAGGATTTTTTTTTTGTAATCTCTGCGTTGATTATTGCAATTTAAGGTTACCCGGCTGCAATCTGCTCTAAATAGTAGGTCCTATGCAATTGCATAAGCACAATAAAAGCATACATTTACATATGTACATAAATTCAAATATCGTGCGGATACTCCCTAACTAGTTGTCACTCTAGTTGCTGCGCTTTCGGTTGTTTCATGCGGAATCAAGTATCATTCTCAAGCCAACGAAATCCGCACCATTTCCCGCACTTCTTTACAATTATTTGTGAATGCGAATGTGTAGGTGTGCCAGTTGTGGCAAAACTTTCCTCTACAGACTCGCTTTGTCATGTCTCTCTACTATAAACCCCCCGGCCCCGCCTCCTGACTGTGACCAGAACGTGTATTCTACGTTCATGCTCTTCATGTTTTGCCAGTTGCAACATCAACGCGTAAACGGATGCTGGTTGCTAACTAGTCTTATTCTTCGCATTCTTTTCTCGTTGCAGCTGTTGCCGTTGTTCTTATTTGTTATTCTATCAGCGAATTCATTCATACATCCAAACATATATGTAGGTACACACATGCTACTTACAATTGGAATGACTAGTTATTCCCAAAGGTGCTACAACGCATGCGCACAAAGTCGCATCACTAAATACTTGCTGTTGCTTGTTGCCACCGGCTGTGGGGCAATGGGAATTCGTGTTGGTTAGTTCTTTGCTCACGCGTTTACGTTTTTCATGGTTACCCCAATGTCTTGGTTGCATCGCAATTCTAACATTTTAATTACTCCCTCAGGAGTTCTGTTAGAATTGGAGAAAAGTGGTATTCCACTAGCTCGTTAAATTTAATGCCACCGACGTCGCCAGTTTTCCCACTATGACAATGACAATAAGTAAGTTCAATGCAGGTTGTTTTTGCTAACACTTAAAATTTATTGGACAATCTAGTAAGATATAATTTGACTTGGTTATTTTTATCAACAAAAAACTTATAGTTGAAGTACTCGTAAGCAGATGCATTTTAAACTTTGTTGCGCCTATTTCCCCAATTTGAAGCGTTCGTTAAACGCTTTATGAAAGTACTGCATTCTTTACACATAGCTATCGTGAAAGGCTAACTTGGCTGGAAGTATACAAAAAGAGAGAGAGCCATTGGCAAGAGACATGCCACCCATCTAGCTTTCTCGGGGATATGTAATGTCAAAATTGAGCTTACTGCGCTCTGAACTAAACTTTGGACTAGGTCGGACAATTTCCACTCTAGCACTAAATGGCGTAGCTAATCCACTACCTGTTGATATTGCAGGTAAAGTCTGCAATTCACACGTTCTGCGGTCAGATTTTCAGAGCACTAGATGCTCAACTGACTCAATGCTTAAATATGATAATATTCTTGGAAGCTTCGACCTCATCTCTGTAAATACAAATCATTTCGTATTTATATTGTTCCCACAAGAACAATAGCAGGCTATAAAGAAGTGTCAGCACACTAGACATCTCGATGACAAAACAATATTAAATACGCTAACGAGAGAACTCAAAGAACTCTTGCAAAAAGAACGCAAACAACCAGTGGTCTAAAAGCGATCTCGAAAAAGCAGCACATTTTCGTGTTTACTCCACACCAAATTGAACCCACTCCCAATACTGCACAAAAAGTAAGGCATACTCTCGAACAACCCTACCAAATGGATCCACCCATAAAAAATTCTCAAAATTGTAAGTTAAGGAAGCAATCAAAAACTCAAAGCTAAGAAGGCTTCCAGTTACGATCTAATTACTGGAGTAATATTAAAACACCTCCCAGAAGAAGGAATCACTTTCTTGACTTACATTTATAACGCTATTCTCTCATCAGGTTTCGTTCTAACTCAATGGAAAGTTGCCCAAGTAAATTGGGTCCTAAACCAGAAAAAAGTGCAGAAAAAGTTGAGTCATATCACCCGAGGAGTTTTCTACCCATCGCATCTAATATTATGGAGACTCTTGCTCTCAAGGGATTGATGGCAGTAATAGAAAAACGAAAGATTATCCCTAATCACCAATTCGGTTTCAGAAAAAAACACAGCACAATCGAACAAGTTTACAAGCATTCTAAGCTATCGGCATGACGGCTTGAATGGAATGGAATTTTGGATGGCCGGAAAAACCAAAAACAAATTTTTCCAAGCACTCAAGCAGTATTGCACATTGTACTTAATCCCAAGAGACAGGATTAAGAGGAAAGGGATATGTACGTAGGGGTGGGTTGGGTTCATTGCTTCTCTGCAAACTTACCAGACTCCTTTATGAATTTTTGCAGTTTGTTGCAGAGAAAATGTTCTGTATATCCGCGTCCTCCAAACAGGATGTACACATTAAAGTCGGAAGAGCACACGGATCAACTCAATGCGTTGATCACCGCCCCGTGTTAGCAATACCAATTGCGAGTGTGGGTGTTCACAATTCACCACCTTGGTTGGGTACAAGGCCGAAATAAAACCTCTGCCGTACTCTGGGTCCGGCACCCGGTTGCAATGCAACTCCACATTGAGCCGACAAGCTCTTTCCGCATTTGGGTTTCGAAACCACAGCCACCACGATACTCCCCGAAGGGCCGTACCCAAAATTAAGAGGCCATAGCAAATATAGGATGCTATGGGGGCCCCTGTTCCCCCGTGGTACCAGATTGAGTACTCTGGTTAGACTGTGAAGCCGAAACTTCTGCCAGTTGAGTAGACACCACTCCGGTCTGGAGACCGTTGACTAGGGTACCTCGGGGCTGTCACACCCATGATTCGGTGAGTACGGGTGTTGATTGCACAATATCAATTCCCGCAACTCCCGAATCCCCCTGAGGGGACATGATGTGCACAGTGGATTTTGCCCCGTAATCAGTCCTACCAAGGCTCGTAGATCACTCCTTCTTTTTCTGAGAAGAAATTTTGCTATCATTCTGTCAGGCCTTTTCAGGAAATACTTCGTTATTTTGCAGTTGTCAATAGTGCACCAACGGCTCTCATTAGTTTTGTTTATGAGATCCCTGATGCACCCAATCGTTCCCGCTATGCTTGACCCTAAAATTGGTTCCGGTCCAATTGGGCGCTCCAAAGAACCGCAGTTCGCCATTTCATCAGCCAGTCACCTTGAACACCGTAGTGTCGGGGCACCCACACAAGTTCAAGCGCATTTCATCTTGTGACGGAGTTCAGCCCCAACTTACATTCCTGGATTAACTTTGAAGAGGTGCGAGCGGTTTCCAGGGCCTTTAGAGCAGCTTGGCTGTCACTGCAGATCCTGATTTTATGTCAATGTTATTCAGGGTACCACTTCAGAGATATGAAACACCCGTCAAATAGAGCTGTTGTTAACTCTAACCAGTGTAGGTTGTGTCACGGAAAACAGGAAATACCTCTTACATTATATATGACACTGTGAAGCCCTTACAGACCTTTTACACGGCATGAATTTCCATACGTAAATGCTACTCTCTTGTATGTACTCGTATGTATCATACAGCAGAATGTATCAGAATAGTAGCATTTAATCGTGGAAATACATATCGTGCAACAGGCCTTTTACAAGGATGCTTCGCTGCTTAGGACCACCGTAGTTAGAAGCACAAGACGTGAATGACATTCAGAGACCTCGCGAAGTTTCTGAACAATACGTGGATTAAATAAGACCTATATGCAAAACCAATATTTGTAACAATAGATCGTTTTCTAAATCTAATTTAATCTAATCGCCGTTTTTGGTCAGCCTTCGAAGATTTGCATATCTTCATCTCTTATATAATTCCAACTGAATACTAAATCGAGAAAGTGGAAATTTCCACGAGTGTGGTTAAACCGATTTCTAGGATCTGATGATTATTTACTTTGACTGATATGAGAATAAGTCGTTTATGATATTATTTTAGTTCTTAACCGACTTCAAAAAAAGGAGGAGGTTAGCAATTCGTCGGAATATTTTTGTATGAATGTTACCGGGTAACTTTGGACATATAAACCGTTTCCGATAATTATATTTTTATCGGAAAGGGCAACTCATAGCCCTGCAAAAAACGGCTGACCATATCGAAAAGAAACTATCGATTATACACCCAGAAAATGTACTGCAATCGATAAGAGAAAGAGACAAGACTGCTTACTGTTTCGAGCATGCGTATACATACATCAAAGGAAATTTTACTTCATTGTAAACTGTGGCGCAAAATTTTGAAAGTGTGAAGAAAGAATTTAAAAAATCAGTGGTTTCAATTTATAATTTAACAAAAAAATTAAAAAAAATGTTTCTAACTCTATATGGATAGAGAAGAAAAAATTTGACGGCAGTGCAGCGAAATACAAAAACTCTCAGAATTCGGTAAGGACGACTGTGGAGGCAGTAACTCCAGTGCTAAAATAGAATGCAGCCCCAGCATGGAACACCATCAGAACATAGAAATAGAGGCAGGAGGACCACACTGCGCTGAGGAATTTGTTTTTAGCGACGAAAACTCAGACTCCGAAGAAAATTTAGAAGAGTTGTCTGAGCTCATTAGCTTTAAAGAAGCTTGTGAAATTAAAGCATTGGCAATTATGTATTATTATTCCACAATATATTTTTACAAATAAAAAACGAAAAAAATCAAATTGTATTTTTTAATTTGGTTTCAAGTATTTTTGGATATTTCGCTGCCATATGCTCACTAATTTATCAATCATTTAGAAATTAGAATAGTGGTCAGAAAAATCACTAATTATCGTGATATTTTCCCAACAGTTTAACCGCTAAATTCACTTGTACATCACCAACTAAATGGCATGTATGAGCGAGTGAACATACTGTAAGGCAAATGCGCACACGTGTGTGCAAGAAAGGGATGCACTATTACACGGCCGGAGAAGTGGTCATGTTTTTCCTGAAGCCCATACAAAACTCACCGCTAAACTGACGAAAAGTTTTAGTCAGTTTTCCTACTAAATTAGCCGATATTCATAGGTCAGGCTTCTTGCAGGGAGGTAGTCCCATACTAATTTGATTTAGTTCCGATCATTGAATCATGAAGAAACTAACGGTATCCTAAATTTTTATATGAGAATTTAAGTCGGTTGTTTTTTTTTTTTGCATAAAAATTACTTCTTATTTGAATTTATATTTTTCAAATTACAAAGCATATTGCAATTAAGTACTTTTTACATTAACTTCGATTAGTTTCAAAATTCAGGGTGAAAGAATTGAAAAACGAAAATATTAACTCCAGTACTATGTAGCTTCGAAAATCGAATAGGATTGATTACTTTCTTTTACTTATATTTATCATCAAACAAAGACTAACAAAGTTTCAAACATTCGAACAGAGGTCGTCAGAAAATGACCAACTCTGCTCTAAACATGAACTACATACACATTCAGTTGATTGCATTTCGGTTGCGGCAAAAGTGGAGAAGCTAAATCAAAGTGTAACGAATTGACAAATTGCTTGTGGCAGCCGAAAGAACCGAGCGCCTAACAACACAAATATGCCGCGGAAAACTTTGAGTAGCCGCAGTGGCGTGAAAAACTTCGGCCAACAGACATTAGCCACAGCTAAAGCCGCTGCTAAAAATGCATTGACAACAAATCAAATAAACGTCACTTGGATGCCGCACATGAAACTGTCCATTGAACATGCGGTGGAGCAACTGGTAAACATAGCCGCACAATTGCAGCAGACATCATCCGCCGACAAGCCAAACCACTAAACGTTTCACTCAATGCGTCCGTCAAGACAGTCAGAAGCGACCAGGCGAGAGAATGCAAGGCGAAACGCGAAAAGTGAAAACTGCATAGCTTTTGCTATTCGCAACTAAATACTCTTATTGCCAATGCCACTTATTGGTGCCACTTTTATTGACATTGCTGAAGTTGTTGTTATTGCAGCAGCTGTAGGCTACAGCTGCTCTTCATTCTAAGCACATTTGCTTCAAACTCGTTCTCGTTCTCGGCACTTGATGCGACCAAGCGCGAGTGTATTAACCCAATTCACTGTTGGCCATGCTTCAAGCTGAAAATTATGGGCAACAAATTAATGGCATTGCTACTTTGAGTAGAGTAGAAAAACGAGAAAAAAGCAGCAGATTGTATGTACTATTTTTTTGGCAAAGCATCTGTGTAACAACAGCAGCTTAGTTTTAAAGAGCTGCATGTACTCAATTATACTGTCTGATGTTGCAAGCAACTACAGCACAAGCGACGAAATGATCGACGCACGCTTTTGACACTTGGCATTTGTCATTATAGAGGACAATTACTTCGAAAATTTAAGGCGCACACTTCCCTCAAAAATCCATTTGAATTTGTCTTAGCTATTTTGCATGGATTTTCTTTTAAAAATTCCAAAGTGTTGCACTACTTTCGGTTGCTTCTTGCAAATCCAGGTTAGAGGTCAATAAAGTTCACCATTGACCAAACTAATCTGTTTTGCTTATCTTTGTATGTGTTACAGACACAATTCCCTGCTTTGCCATTGAATTTATTTGGGCCGCAGATGAAGGCCAACTGGCGAACCCCAAACCGGAGTGCTGGCGCCACTTCAATATTAACTATACACAAGCATTTTACTTTCTTTGCAAAGTGTATAGAAAAAAATGAGCTTAATGTGCTCTCAAGCAGCCGTTAAAGAATTTAACGAGGTACCTAGTAGACGATTTTATAAATTATTGCTTTTGTTGTTTCGTGGTATGCACTGGTTTTGCTTTCAATTTAGGGAACTTGTTGAGAATTCGGTCTATTATTGTGTCGAGTTTGTTACTAGTCAACAATGTACACAGAGAAAAATATGACTTAAAAAAGTTCAACGATTCTTGAAGTGAAACTTCTTTGCGCTCGTTGGGCTGTAATTCCAATATCGAATGAAACAAAAAAGCGACATGAAAAGGGAGGGGATGGCGCGCGTGGTGGGGCAGTCGGACGGAAGGAGACATGGGAGAGAAACGAAAACGCGACAGATTCAGAGTAGGAAAAAACGAGAGAGGGGTAGCATGTAATCGATATCTTTATCGATAAATTTATTGATTTTTCAATCGTAATATTTATCGATATTGTTGTCGATATAATAATCGATAATCGTATCGATATATTTATCGATATAATAATCGATATTGTTATCAATATTTTTATCGATATTGCTATCGATATTTTTATCGATAATGCTATCGATATTTTTATCGATATTGCTATCGGTGGCCGCTGTGGTGTAGTGGTAAGCAGTGCGCGCTTCCACTCTGCAGGCCTGGGGTCAAGCCCTGGTCAGAGCAACGTCGAAAAAAAAATTTAGAAAAAAAGGTTTTTTCTAAACAGCGGTCACCCCTCGGCAGGCAATGGCAAACCTCCGAGGGTACTTCTGCCATGAAAAAGCTTCTCACAAAAATACAATCGCCGTTCGGAGTCGGCGTAAAACTGTAGGTCCCTCCCCTTTGTGTGACATCAAGGCGCACGCCACAAATCGAAGGAGAAGCTCGGCCAAACACTAACATATGTGTAAGCGCCAATCTATTA
>JAPVRG010285967.1:0-11563 GCA_029783565.1 Rhagoletis cerasi
GTAATTGGGTACCCGGGTACCCGGGCATTACCCGATTTACCCGGGCACCCGGATAATACCCGGGTAACCGGGTACCCGGGTATCATCAGCCCTAGTTTAAATTCATATGTGCCCATAATTTTGAAAGTGGTTTAAGTCACTTCATACCTCTTGAGCTTCAATGACCAGTTACTTGTAACCGAATGCATCTGTAAATCGTTCTATCATCATAATTTAATGATAAATCCTTTGACCTTTGGTTAATGAAGTTGAACGAATTACCGACGCGTTCAGATACAGGTAAATATTCATTTAGGCACAAAAGATGTGAAGTGACCTAGACCATTTTCAAAATTATGTACACATACGAGTGTGTTAACGTTGCTATGAGTTTAACTTAATTTGTAGGACAAGTTAATGAGTATTTGGAAAACATTTATCTAAGTATATTTTTTTATCTGAATCATTTTAAATTTCATTGGAAATTTTATTTCATTCTTTCGTTACGTACTTGCGCCTAATATTTTTTCTTTTCTTTATGTTCATTCATCTGTTTATTATTCTTGGCAGACATTTGTGTGCTCGCTACTAGCAGCTTTTGGCCTTTTTCTGCCATTTCAATCATATTTGTTTTGAAGATTTTTATTTTTGCCAGATGTACTGCGAACGTATGTATTTAGCATTTGGCCGATTTATTGCATTGTTCCGACTTGAGATTTGTGTGCATAGAGAAATGCTGACTAACGACGTGTCTTTCTGAAGAAAAATTTATTGAGCTTGTTTTGTGTTTTTATTTCTGAAAATCCCAGGCGATGATTCGTATATGACTGCAATAGGTAGGAAAGGCTGCTTATAATATTGAAGTAAGGCACTCTTATAATGAAAGACCCTCTTAGATAAATTTAGAACTTTAAGAAATAGGAATTACAACAAGGCTTAATGCCTGGGACACACATGTGGTATAGAAACCATAATTTCAATATTGTAGTTTGCCGTTGCTTAGCAACACCTACAATGATTCGTAGTATGGGGGTGACACACGTGTGGTATAGGTCGTGGTATTGATATTATACTACGATGTGTGTCTCTAGCATTAGGAAAGTTTTTTGATTCCGACAACTCGCTGCAGGTAATAATATGGCGAACAATTAGCAAAATTTGAAGAGCTCTGTAAATTACAATCTGAAGACTTTCAAATCAGTTGCAAGAGAACTAATACGCAGTATGGGGAAAACGTTGGACAGATATTTATTTGAATGCCAGTCGTGCACCAGAAGGGTGATTACTTATCCTGCCAAAACAGCATCTGTTTTCGTGAAGTCCTATCCGTATCAAGTCTCTATAAAACCACGGCTACGTGTATTTGTACGGTGAGAGCAAAAAATTAAATGCAATAATTACGTTGCTTTTCTAGGAACTTATCTTTAAAACAACTCCAATTAAACTCCTGATAAGTGACACACAGATATGGCTTCCACTTTCTTCCTGAGTCGGACCCACATTCACCATCCGATCGTTACTACAAAAGTCACATATGATGACCCCTTTTCTCAGTCTCTTGACCTGAAAAGTCAAGATAATAAAATACAATAGCTATAGGAAAAGGACGTTTAGTATAAAACTAAATCTAAAGGGGCATTGTAGTATTCGCCTACTACTCTAGTTAACACGAAAAATTAACCTTTGTAAAAAAGCATTTTCTAGGCTCACTTTGGGTCTTATTTCCAAAGAAGCGTTTTCGAGATTTTTTCGAAAAACGAGTTTTTTGGTACCTTTCGCAGTTATTTGTCAATATCTTTTGAAAAAATTATTCAATCTACGCAGGCAACCTACCGTTCGAAAGGTATTGATGCGCCCTTTGCAAAAATATATAACTAGTGCAGATTTAAATAAAAATTATTACTGTTACTAGCGACCAAAGTCGAAGAAAGTGAAATTTTCCATCATTTTTGAAAATTTCACATTTTTAGATGCTTATTTTTAATAACAAAAATTTTGTTTAAATTTTTTTTTTCAAATTTGAGTAAAAGATAAATCATTGCACTAAATTTTGAGTTTAAGGTCATCCAAATCAGATGAGAAATGTAGATGTTATAGAGCACTGAGTAAAAATTCTATCTTTGTATTTTTCACAAAATCACACTTTTGGTAATATGCATACATATATTTCATTTTCTTTTTTTTTAGGCACGCAAAGTAAAGTGCAATCACCTACATACATTTGTCACCATTGCCACAAAAACGTAGCATGACACATGCCACACAAGTGTACTACGTAGTACGTACCTTATTTCTATATACAAACATAGCTACATATGTTTGTATATCGCCTAAATACGCTGCTTGCAATGTTGTATGCCCCATATGTTATGAGAGTAACTACAAACATATGTACATAGTGCAATAGCAACAAAAGTTTTCCTGTTTGCTTAAAATTTTTTCAGTCCTTTTTTTGCTTGCTACAATGAAAATTACATTGTCGCTTTGTTGCTGGTCTTGTTATTTTGTTGTTTGCACAGATTTTGTTTTACACATGCCAACTCATTGATACACACAGCCAATCGGCGAAAGGGAGGAGCAGTCAGTGCCACGGCAGACACACAGCTGGGAAAGCACGCAGGCTGACAATCAAGCAGACGGACGAACAGGCAAACAGTGAGACAGAGGCTAATGGCTAAGGTCACATGTGTGACGAGCAGCATTTCCATTTGCGCGCTTCCTTTCCGTTGCTACCACTGAATTCTCCCCTCAGCTGTTCGATATTTATGCAATACATTTTAATACTCCAACTTCACTACTCATTAACCCACTCTTGTTTTTTCTTTCAGCTCCAGCAGAAAAATCAATCTCGTTACACATTTTCTACATGCTGTTAAATATGTATTTTTTTTTGTTTTTGCACTGCAACGTGCACTCGTACCACCCATTCATTTGTTCATTTGTGCAGCCGCCTTCATTCTGCATTCAATCAGCCGCGTGACGCACCGTCAAGGGAGTGGGTAAATGAATGAGTGACTGCTATGGCAGTCCGGGTGACACAGAAATGCAACCTAAACCGCAAGTCCATGTAAATATTTTCCAGTCAACTGTCAACGTTGACAGTAGCAGTGTTTTAAGTTCAATATTATTGTTTGCGTTTTAGCTGTACTCATAGGTGTGTGTGTATGTATGTGTACATTTTTTCCAATAGTGGTTTTCTATTATATTGGTTTTAGCACAGATTTTTTTGGTGAATACAAACGACGAGCGCTCTCCATTGGGAAGTTAAAAAACATTTAATTAAAAGCATTTTTGTGAAACTAAATGACAGGCAAATACTTTTAAAATTTGTACGTTTTAATTTTTTCAGAATGTGTACGTATGCATGTGCAATATATGCATGTACATACAAAAATACACATGCAAGTTAGTAAA
The DNA here is from genome assembly GCA_029783565.1 of Rhagoletis cerasi. Classification (NCBI taxonomy): domain Eukaryota; kingdom Metazoa; phylum Arthropoda; class Insecta; order Diptera; family Tephritidae; genus Rhagoletis; species Rhagoletis cerasi. The sequence continues at coordinate 3,394 of JAPVRG010285967.1, forward strand.
ACATTTCTGATAGGTACTCGTATACTAAAAAATTGTGCGGTGATCGATTGACAATAGATGTATCGCTGAAATATGGACAGTTTATTAAGCTACTGACTGCTTGAACAACAGATTTTTGTTCGGAAAAAGCGCCTTTGTTTTTCTTTAGCTCAATGCATTTACTTCAGCGTTTTTCCAATTTATTATATTCTTCAGAATTACTAGGTTCTCTCAAGGTTCTCAAAATAGAAAACATGACAGTTGTATCGTTGATAGCTTGTAACGCTGGTAGCCTCTTCATTCAACCCTAACTGTCGAGCTTATCTTTCAGGTTAGGCAATAGGTTGGGGGTGCTAAATCAGGAGGATATGCTGTATGAGGTACCAATTCGTATCCACCTTATGGATCCTTTCCATGGGCATATGACATACACATTTTTCCATTTTTGTTGAGAGCTTGACTTTTTTTCAATGACTGTTACACAAGCTTAGTGACGCCACATTTAAAGCTGATAGTTTTGTACTAATAGCTCCTAGTTGACAGAAGCAAGCTGCTATTTGACAGAAGCAATGTTGCAGTTATTGCAAAATCTATAAAACTATTTTCATTCATTTCATCCATATTAGTTTTCCATTAAAGACAGTGTTTGACTGAACTGGGTTTCTGCGAAAAGTTGCAGCGCCTAAAGGTTTTTGTGAGAAGCAATTTCAGAACTACATATATGTATACTCCGAAGATTAAATACCTGCGCCTTACTCACTTCTAACATGCGTCAAAATCCATTGTTTAAAGCAGGGATTAGGGATTAGGTAGGTTGCAAGAGAACAGAGGTACACGTGTGCTAAAAAGTCCTTTGTGATACCATTTATTACATCCCTCCTTTGTTTAGAAATTGAACCACTGTGTGCGCTATATATATATAGCTCAAGTCCGATGAACAATCTAACAAGTACTTTTTAAGGAATTAGTGCGCGTCCCGCTCTGGCCAGGACACTTCTTCCTCGTCTCTGCAGCTGCGACAAAAAAGTCACCGAGCAGTCTCCATTAAGGCGTTTAGTTCTGCCTGAAATACGCTATAGTGGTACGGTAAGCGAGGACTGAGGTTAAATGCGAATTCACTGGAGTAAATATCAGTGAGATTAACTTTTTCGTTTAGCTTGGAACCATCTGTATAGAAAGCCGTCGATCCTGAGTCTGGGCCTGTGATATCTTCTCATTCTTTCCTCTCCAGAATTATTATAGAGCATTTCTTGTCTAAACAGGGTAGAGGAGTAGTCACTATAATCTGGTTTTCGTAAATTATTCTGAAGAGTTTCCAGGACCTTTGCGTGTCCGTAACTGAATTATCTCCACGGCTGGATCGCAATTACCCTAGATGAACTAAAAAAGACGGGAATGTTTCATAGAGATCCACCGTTGGAAGACTAAAAGTAATTCTCTTTTCGAGAAAGAGCCCAACAAAATCCATCAGGAGGGACTTAACAACAGTCTCGACATTGAGGAAATATTTGATGGGCAGTCATTTTCCAGTCGTTGATACCTTTAGAATACGCGTGTTGGTTCGGCGAGAGATTGCCATTGTTTAGATAAGAGCCTGTCTAGAGTTCTTAGAGAAAAATGAAGTGATACTTATGGGCCCGAAAACCTTCGGTTTCACATGAGCTGCCCTACCACCTTTGGGTAGTAAGACCAACATCGTGTTTGTCCACTCGTGCGGGATATGAGTTCGGCTTAGGCATGCTGTGAAGATCTGAGAGAGCAGAGTACATCAGAAAAGGAAGAACATTATAGCCCATTCCACCGAACCATAACTTATAATATCCCTCAGGGAGTTGCCCAGAGAAGAAAAGGTCTTAGGACCGGCAATTGCGCGCCGTTAGTCTTCTGGATATAATTCGTATTTGGAACACTTTTTTTACAAAACTTTTCGCAGCCGGTTGGTCACAAACCAGGGCACCCGAATTTGTCTAGCGACTCGCTATATTTTTTAATTGAGACTTTTTGACAGAAAAAGAAGTCTAAGAATGTATAGAAAAATTATTCGGACACTGGATAAAGTAATATATGGCTCTAAGAAAATAAAACGTAGATACCCCAAGGCTGTACTTCAGCCGTTTTCATTAAGAAGTGGCAACGACACAATATTCCATCTATCTATCGTTTCTGTGTAATATTGACCACTAGCAAATGCTAAGATTTAAACGTTAGGGCAAAAATATTTCATGCCCTCGTTTTCAACGCTTATTCCACACGTTCATTAGCCGAGACCAAGAGCCTCAGCGGCACTACGAAACATCCGTCCGCCAATCAAGGAAGAGTTACACAAGTTTCCTTGTTATCCAATAGACCTGAGTTCACGAGCGAATTCATTGATTCTTCCTATCATTTCACAATGTGACTATTGATATTCTTTAAAAACTAGTTAAATTCTTAAAACCTTCTTATTATGGGTAAGAAGACCGTTCGCCATGCTTCGGTTCGATAAATTTCCAATTCTATATCGATTAATTAGGGATACAGTACGCTAGGTTATGTTAGGGCCTTAAGTCTTTATCGCGGAGGAGAATACCATATTCCATGTTCCTTCCCGTAAAATAAATATTAAGCCAATGATGGTCAGTGGCAGAAAATGTGATCGATGGCTTCTTTCTCCTTTTCTTTCCTCTGTTTCTGCATAAGCCATTCCAAATAACATCTCATTTTGCCGCGAGTGCGGCAATTTGAAAGTGTCCAGTATGAAACACTACTGAAATGTGGATTTCATATCCGTTTAGATTAAGCAGATAAACTATACGTTGGCTCCTTTCCAATGGCATAAGTTTCCGAGTAATGTGAGAGTTTTCCTTAAATTATAATACCGTGGCGGACATTGAACAGCGATTTTGGAGCTCCAACTAAGCTCTCTGCCTACTATCTCTCTACCTAATTCTACGTGGGCTCAAACAATGGAAATGCGACAGAGTTTTCCTTATGACCTAAGTGAGTTCCAGCTAAGCATTATTTGTCAAAACATGGCCATAAATACATATGTACATTTATATGTATATAAAACAGATCTAAAATCCATAACTAAACAGAAATATTGTCAGCTAAAAATTTTTAAGTTTACTTTCAACGCTTAAAATAATTTGTCCTCAATATTTTGAAGCAAAAAATAAAAAAAACCAATTTAAAGGATTAAATTATTTCCATCAAGCACAACTGTGTGTCTACAGGGACAGAAAGACATGTGAACGTGTCATAATCGTTTTTAAATAAATTTAAATCAAATATATTCGTTTGTGATGTTAAGCAGTTTACCAAGCTTGGGAGTTGTTAGAGCGTACGACTGGTTTGAGTCCATATGGTTTTTAGTTGGCATGAGCCAGGCTGTGTAGCCAGACAACAGTAAATGCGTGTAAGCACGTACTAAATTTTTTTTTACAAAAGTTGTTCCCCATCCTCAAACCTACATACATACTTATATGTATACATACATACGTATATGAAAAGAAGCTACTAAAAGCAATGGAAATTATAACCCCACTACAACACACATTTGCCGATGACGAAAATAAAATCGAAAGCATTTTGTTTTTATAAAAAAACAATTTTATTGTTTCACTTGCACTAGTTGTTTTTATTATTTTTTTATTAATTGAATTTCAACACACACACGCCTGATATATACACGCACAGCTGGAAATTGTGATTTGCCTTGCAATGTGAACATTAGTAATTTATATTCAATGAGGTAAACTCGTAATTTTCGATCTGAATCAATTTTGTCGCGTCGCAATGGTGTCCGAGTGTCGCCGCCTCAATTTTAATGATTTCCTGCTGCTTCTTGTTTACATACGAATTACAAACATGTGGCACATGTGTCGGCCGCTGATTTTACTGTCGCTCTGTTGTTGTTCTTGTTGTTTGTGCTATCACTCACCTGCTGTTAAATAAATATAATTTTAATTCTTGACCGTTCAACTCGGCTGACCCAAACGGGGGCAACACGCATAAATACATGTGTATGTATGTATGTATACGCCGAAGGCAATAAGAGGAGCCGCAGTGGAGGCCCAGAGTCACGTGGGCATAATGCACCTACATGTTTATATACATACATAATTACATAGCGTGTGCATTTGTGCTCACTCTCTTCGGGTGGTCGTCCACCCATTTGATTTCAACGCGCATCTGTCGTTGCTTCCCTGCTGTTACTTTTACACTTATTCTGACTTGTTTCTCTTTTATTATTATTGTGTTGTCATTTTAATTGACAGCACCTTTTAATTGCACATACATATTTCTTTAAATAATTGCCTAACATTAACTTGTTTCATTTTTTATTTTCATTCTTAAATATTTTGTCTACTATTTTTAATATTTTAATTTTACGAGGCGCCAATGTCTAATGTGTGCCCTAAAATGACATTTTTATGGAAGTGTGAAAACTGGTGGAACCTTAACGGGAGCAAGGACTTACGTAAAAGTATGTATATATACAAAGTGGGTTTGCATGTAAATGTGCTTGGGCAAAAAAGTAAACTAAATTTAAATACAGAGGCGTGAATGTTTTTCCCACTTTTTCTTATCGGTTCATACCTATTTGGCTTTGATGTGAAATATAAAAATTCGGATATATAGAATTCATCGAAAAATAAAATCAGATATTAGAGATAACTTTTACTTTTATTTTAAATAATATTTACTTGTTCTGAAAAAAAGCGTACGCTTGCAGTAGTGTGCCTTTCATTTACTACCTCTCGGATAACGTAGGTATATATATGTATGTGCATATGTATATACATAGGCCTATCTCTTTTTCTTCTTGATTGGCGATGTAAGTGCCCGAAGCGATTTTGGCCGAGTTCAGCAAAGCACGCCAGTCGTTTCTCTTCTGTGCTAACTGACCCCAATCGGTAACACCAAGTGATGCCAAGTGCTTCTCCACCTGGTCTTTTCAACGCAGAGGAAACCTTCCTCTTCCTCTGTTACCAGCATCGTGACCTGCGTTGAACACTTTCAGAGCTGAAGCGTTTCTTTCCATTCGCACCACATGGTCGAGCCAGCGGTGCCGCCGTAATTTAATCCGCTGCACTATGTCTATATACAGGGTGCCCCAGAAGTAAGCTGCAAAGCTTGTGGAGAAGGTAGGTGGGGGTGAGCTCCCTGATAAACAACAATTTTTCAGGTATAAACGTCACCGTTTTTGAAATTTTTAATTTATTTTTTTAATTTAAAAAAATCGGACCTTTTCATGTATTTTCACTTTCACTGTATTTCAATTAAAAACTAAAAAAAAATTAAAAAAAAAATAAAAAAAAATTTCACATTCAATTAAAGAAAATACGTGAAAAGACCCGATTTTTTTAAATTAAAAAAAAATTTAATATTTCAAAAACGGTGAAACTTTTACCTGAAAAATGTTTGCTTATCAGGGAGCTCATCCCCCACCTACCTTCTCCTCAAGTTTGGCAGGTTACTTCTGGGACACCCTGGATATTGTTGTAAAGCTCATACAGCTCATCGCGTCATCGCCAACGCCCAAAGTCCCATACATCTTCCGCAGAGTCTTTCTCTCCAACACTCCAATAGCCGCCTCATCAGATGTTTTCCTTGTCCAGGCTTCTGCGCCATTCTCTCTAATCGGCATGGTGAGTGACTTATAGAGTTTGGTATTTGTATGTCGAGAGAGGACTTCACTTCACAATTGCCAAATTAGCACTTGTTGGCGAGAGTGACTGTCCATTGGATTTCAAGGCATTATTATTGGTATTAGTGCTGATTTTTAAATAAACGAAGTCGTCTACTTTTTCGAAATAATCTTCTCCAACATTAGATTAAAGAAATCACATGAAGGGGAGGCGCCGTCGTCTGAAACCTATTTTGGTACCGAACGGCTCGGAGGCGTCCTTGCTAATTCTGGCGGAGCTTGTAGTGCTGGTCAACGTCATTTTACATAGCAGTAATAGGTTCGCGGGGCTGTCAAATTCAGACATCGCGTCATAAGGCAACTCATTTTCATACTGTCGAAAGCTGCTGTTATATCGGAGTGCATAGATCCTACTCTCGGGGGTTTTTGATAATATTTGGCGAGTTACAATTTAACGAAAAATACTAAGAGACTTATTTGTACTCCTAATTTAATTTTCATGTAGGTCTAAGAAAATGATCATTTGCTGCAATATTTCTTCATTATCAGATTAAGTCGACTTAAATTTATTGACGTCTACATACATACAAATGCATGCATAAAAACCCAATAAGCATTACTGTAAGTTTTTTTAAAAGTAATTTAAAATAAACTTGCTATATCGAGTATTAAATAAGTATTTTTAGTATTGAGTTTATTTTAAGTTTTTGCAAATAAACATTTTATAAGTTTTGAGAGCGAATGTTTGAAAATCACTTAACTTTAAAATTGAAATGCAAATATTTGCGATAAGACCAAGAACAAATACTTACTTTTTAATATTTTTTATAAATTTATATTCATACGTTTAAATTACGCTTTTTTTCAAGCGTTTAATAAACTTTTGTAGCTCAGTGCTTATTTTAGTTAACTTTAAAAAAACCTAATTTAAGCTTATTTTGCATGTTAGGAATGTATGATGCACACATGTATGAACTTTTATGTATTTACCTATTCTAACGCTTTTGTTGCTCTAAATAAAATGTCACTGAAGCATATTGCTAACACACTTATGCAGCAGTTTAATTTAATTTAAACTTTTTCACAAGAGTGGCAGAGAGTTTTTCTTTATTTCATTTTCAATGTCACTTAACGCATACAAGCATTCCTAGATTACATGTACATATGCATATGGGGTAATCCATTGTCACGGGTGGAACAATTGTACAGCAAAAATTTTCTTTCTTTTTTAAATTTAAGTATAAAGTGCTCAGCAATTCTGAATTTCGATAAAGCTACAACTTATTAACTAATATATGAGTTATGATTAAATACGAAAAAAAAGTCCAACTTATTTTTTATGGGAAGGACAAAAACACTTCTTCTTGGAGCAGACATATTTGTCGGAAATTTCTGAATTTACTTCACATTTCTAACTGAATTAGATGTTTTATTATACAAAAAAGAACCAGCAATTCTAATTAATCATAAACCGTAAAAATTTTACTTTATTATAAAAAAAAATTCAAAATTTCCCTGCCATATGTACGAGTTCCTTCATGAAACGGAGCTTCTAGCGTGGTCTTTATTAAATCGCTTGGTAATGATGATTTTATCACAGTACAGTCATCCAGACTCACGATATACTGCAGCCCTTAAGATATATTTTAGGGGACAATAGTTACACCAAACGAAAGCTAATAGGCCCTATATTAATGTAGTAAAATATATTAAAAATTTATTAAAATTTTATATGTAATTTCGGAATGAACTTCTGCATGGGGCATTTGATTGAAATGAAATTTGGGTGATATATTTCGAATGTACCTTAATGATTTACATTTTGACTAGCTAAGAGTGGCTGGAGTCGAGTTATTTTTTTACAAGTGGTTTTATAGTCAAATTAAGCTCAGATTAAGTTATTCCCTGCTGGAACCATAGTATCCGAGAAAAGATGTTGAGTGTTGATTTCTAATCTGACTATTTTTCTTTTGAGATACATGTTCATTTATATACATACATATGTACAAGTATGTACCAGAGCTGTAAAATGATTGAATCAGTAGGATCTGCATTCACTCGGCATTCATTTCAAAAGTTTGATTGTTTGTTTGTATAAAAAAACCTCATTCCTGTGTGGCTTAAAATAATTGAAAACAAACAAACTGTGTTGTGTTATTGAATGCTAGATTGACATTCAGTATAGAATGTGAATGTAACAGAAGCATTCGCACACACACATGATTATATATTTGAAATGAATGCACACGTTTTTACCATTCAGTACTAATACTTTTTTCCCAGGGTTGATAAATTTTATATTTTAAAGTTTAAACATATCTGGAATTGAAAAAAAAACAAATATTTTATTTCAACGTGTATGTATAGACGTTTTCTGTCATTAACCCATGGCCAATGACTGGTGCGAAATTATTCCAAACAAAGATCGAAACGGTAGAGCGAAAAGGACACATCTTGATACATACATACATTCTTACTAATATTATAAATACGAAAGTGAGTTTGTTTGTTTGTTACGCCTTCACGCTTTAACTACTCAACCGATCATCATACAATTTT
>JAPVRG010285975.1:16637-27981 GCA_029783565.1 Rhagoletis cerasi
GATCTCTCTATACACTGATGGATCCAAGATGGATTGCGCTGTAGAAGCGGGAGTCTACTCCGAGGAGCTCGGCGTGGCTCTGTCTCTACGGTTGGGAAATAATACAAGCATCTTCCAAGCAGAAGTTCTAAGGATCCTAGAAGCCTGCAAAATCCTTGGCAATAGAGTTGAGAACAAGAGTAAAGCAAGGGGTTGCCCCCTTGGAATAGTCTAAAGATAGATTACTACGCATTTCCTTGAACTAGTTAGACGCAGGAGCTCAGATATACAAACTTGTACCTTACAAGAGAGAAAAACTATGACCTGACTACAATAGGACGAAACCCTTGGACCTGCATAGAAGATCAAGGCCAGAGATATTTAGAATTATAGCAACCATCACGGGGCACTGGCTCATAGGCAAACATGCGGCAAAAATAGGTCTACCCCAAAATATGATTTGCCGCAGCTGTTGACTAGAAGATAGCGAAGAAAGTGTGCAGTATTTCCTATGTGAATGTCCAGCCCTTTCGAATATTAGACACAAGACATTAGGAAAACGTCTGGTAGCACAACTAACCGACCTATCAGGAGCTACCATAAGCGAAATCGGAAGACTCATTACAGAATCGAAACGGTTCGACCCAGCAATATGGAATGTACATAGACAAAATATCCCCAGCGAGAAGTACATCGAAATGGCGCAGTATAGCCAGAGAGATGGCATAACTCGCCGAAATGACTACTGTCATAATTCATTAGACCAAAAATATAACACCGAATTGAGGCTTTAAGCGGCAAGAAAACCACAAAACTTTAAAAATATGATACAGTATTTTTCTAATCAAATTCATGTGGCGTATTTTTTGGCACCCTCGTTATGGCAATAGTAATTTCGGCGAGCACTACTGCCTTCAGCTGTAGTGTTCTGAAAGTCGCTACGAAACATTTTTGTCTCCAAAAATTCTCTAAATAGAAAGCAACATCAAATTATTTCTCTTTCATACTGCCGGAATTGGCTGATTTCCCATCGCACTTCTTCATATTGCATATTTTTAGGCACCATCCCTTTTTGTTTAGAGAAGTTTTAGACGAAAGTTTAGCAAGCCGATTTTCAGTATCCCCCCTATAGATCTAGATTTGGAATCAATCTGGGTGCCTGCCTGTTAACAGCTTTCCGCTTTATTTTAAGGTTCCGTTGGTCTCTGCATACCCAAAAACATTGGCCACAGTTACTGAGGCAATACACTCCGGATCAAATGTAGTACTCAATTTCTGTTGTGGTCATCTTGTGAACCGCACTCACCCTTCATTGGAGACAACGAGCGGAGGGACTTTAGCAGTCACACTAAAAGTTGACCGGGGGGGTTTTTGACCAGGAAGGTTTTGACCGGGTCGGAAGTTTGAATTTTCGAAGTCAAGGATTTAGCCAAAGATACCGCGGCGCCAAAGGTTCGTTTAGCTAAAGCCTAGTTCTTCTACCGTTTTCGTTTTTGCAAAAGCCACCTACTTCCACCAATGCGCTGCTGTCTTCAAGTAAACGGTACATGAAAAAATTGGACATTGCTACACGAGCGACTGTCACGCAATGACTCCCGGCGCGGGCAACAGTATTTTTCACCGAGGAGCCAAATCGAAATACATTAGCGAGCATGGCTACAAGCTTTCTCATTTAATATTGTTCTCTAATGGATTTAGATGCCCCAGTCCACCAAAAAGTCCGCAGGCTTGCGTAAGTGATCCTCCCTAGAGCTTTGGTCTTTTACTGGACGCACTTTCATGAGAGATGCCGCTGACTGTAAAAGACGATTCCTCTTGCCTTCATTTTGGTCCAATGTTCTGCCGCTTTGTCCTCCAAATCTGGGATAATAAGAGCGAAACGTCGCCAAAAATGGAGGTCGTTGACAGCAAACTGCTGTGACCGACGCAGATGGAAGGAACTGAGGAATAGATTGGTATTAATTTAATGGCTCTATGTCTACTTCACCTAAATACAGTTGCAGTAGGAGCACAGCAGATGCTGATTTACTGTCAGAACGGTTTATTTGGACGACCTTCATCACGCTAACCTTTATCTTACAATATCATCAGCATTCTGGTCACATAGAAGTTCACACTTCATATACAGCCTCTTTAAGGCCTCGCCTGCTTTTGAGCTAGATGAAGGGTAGGCACTCAGATCGTCGATTTCATCGCAGTAGTCAACCTCCATCTCATACTCGCTTGGTAGTTTGTTCGCTTCTACATAGGCTTCCGAATTTTATTTATTTACTAGCTGACCCCGCAAACGTTGTTCCGCCACATAAATTACTTCTATATCTTGGTTTGTTTAATAAAAATTAACGAATGTAATGTAATGAGAACATTTATCTATATTGAGAAAAAGGCGATTCTTCGTGCACCAGGCCTGAACCCTGTCGAGATCGGACTGAAGTAAAGAAGAATCCTCCGTTCAGGAAGCAAGAGCTAATATCATTAATAAAGATGATAAATAACAGCGGCCCAAGGATACTGCCCTGGGGAACACCTGAACTGGCATGAAAATAACGAGAGGACGTGTTTTCGAGTACCACTGAACAGTACCTATCATTTAAGTAAGATTTAGTCCATGCTAGAATTCACTATGTCTTCGGTATTGTAAACTCCGACAATGGTCTTTCCAAAGCCATAGTTCACACTGTTATCGGATTTGGCAGTGCAAGACTCCATATTTACAACCCTCCAATTGCCGATTTCAATTTCTGCGGAATTTCTAAAATACGCGCAGAATCTGAAGGTATTACCGGTGCCCAGACTCTCGCTCGCGATACGACGGGATATCTCGGGATTCTAGAACCCTTGCGCGAGTCCCCGGATACACCTCGCCTTCTCTGTCGATTGCCGCTTTGGCTCCACCAATCTTCTGCCATCACGTGCAATGAGTTTTACGTTCCCGTGAAACCAGTCAGCATCCGTGTATTTACCTGCAGCGCTACTTTTGCGAAGGCGGCTTCGACCCACCCCCATTGGTGTATGAAGATCCTGCCTTCCTCGTCATTTTCACCGATGACGCCTATATAGCCTTTTGATTCTGCGGTTTTTCCGCAAAGGATCGAGTTAAAACTCCTTCTAATTTTACTCTTTTCGGTGCCAATTCCGGGGCTCGTTCCACTTAACTCTGGCGCTTTGTAATATGATTTGCTTTGCCCACGCAATGTCGTCCTACACTTTCGCAAAGTCCACCTTCGAAAGCTGATCATGCCGGATTGGTGACATGGCCTGACGACGGAAAACTCTTGAAGCGGCATGTCGGTATGGGTGCCTAGTCTTTGGCCCTATTGCAGGCTATCGCGTTCACCCTGGGTAGATCCACACTAATCTCCCCAGACACTGTTCATTGAGTGACGAAACTGCTTTCCCTCCACGCCTCCCGACTAATGCCACTTTTGTAAGAAGTACTGACCTTTGGACTTCTCGTACCAGGGGGTACCTTAATCCTAGCGCTGGTGGATGCGGGTGAACCTGCTCTTTGCTTACGTTGAGAGTTATTGCTTGGTAAGCTCGGTTGTGGCGTAGCTTTAGTTGTTGCGGAGTTTGTGGCTTCTTTTGGCCTTTGCTTTGAAGTGCAGGACTCCCGTATTAACTGTTGATGTTTTCTATCCATCTATGGTCCCACGCGTGGCGGATAAAGATCCGCCGGGGCAGATATCCGCTGTAACCGGGTAAGAATAGTTGGCTGGGCTTTTTATAGCGCCCCAGGTAAGGTATGACACTTGAAAGGAAATATGGATGATGGTATTAAAGACCGGTCTCCGCTCGAATTAACCAGCAGTGCATTACCAGGTGTCACCACGGAAAGGCTCCTTGTACAAGTCGGCGTTTTGGGATGTCGCGTTTTTTCATTTCACTCATTTGGCTCTAATTCGAGATACGGGATATGCCATTAAGCACTGCTCTGACACGCAGAAAATCCTCTATTCGCTCTTTCTGCTAACCAAAACCTTTATATGCAAACTGTCAACCGTCCGAAAGCAGCCTGCAACTATGTGGAACCCTGACTGTGTTGTCCATTTGGCCTAAATCTGTCAAAAACGAAACTAATACTTAGCATTTGCTTAGTAAAACCTTTAATCATTATATTCAATTTGTTTTTCAAATCCAATTTTTCAGCAATCAGTTTACATTCTTTATCCACTTTTCATGCTTTTGTGTTTCTGGTGCAATCTTTTCACCGTCACAACAATTTACTTTCATACCTCATTGCTTGCTTGGCTGGTAATTTGCTCATCTAATATTTACTTACCTGTTTGTTGTTGTAAATGTTCTCTGACATTCACGTCCTAAACAACGTCGTTGAACTTTTAACCGTATAAATCTAGGCATCAGGTAATTTATCTTTGTTGGCGAAAAATTCTTATGCTGTCAGGCTATGGCAGACATTTCTCTTGTTTCATACACTTTCATACACCAAATGCGGCAAGTGGCCTTTGCTGATTACTTTCACAGTTTTTGTTCTTGTTTTTCCCATTTTTCGACAGACTCCCCACATCCAATTAGGCTTATCTCATCTCGCTGTGGTAAGTTGAGCAGGTGTACTCGTATTGCGTTGCAGATATTTTGCTGTTTTTGTGCGTAAGTATGTACATAGAACAGCAGTTTGTATGGGTCAGGTGTTTTGTGGCACATTTAGGTACATGTAAGCCTACACAAAAAGGATAAAGTTGAATTTAAACGGAACGAAATTTAAACGGAACGAAATTTAAACTGATACAGCACCATTTTTCGTGTGTTTATCCCTTTTTGTACGCCAGCAGTGGTTTAAAGCGTGATTTTTGGGTTTTCACCTGATCCTCTGTGCTCTATGTGTGTGCATAAATACATACAAATGCATGAGCATAATTATATGCGTATGTGTTCGAGAATTTATGACTATTTTGTACCTTTTTCAAGCTTTTATATTTAGACAAATATCTCTTGTCTGCTTATGTGTCTGTCCTATGTACTTAAGTATGCGCTTAATTTGAAATTAGTGTCACCAATTTGTAGTATATTTTCTGGCACCCAAGCCTAAGTGATATAAATTTTAATTTTATTCGAATGCTCTGTTTTCAATTTTCTGCTATCATTTATAGGTTTTAATCCTCTTGAGTACGATTTGATTTCACAGCTGCCTTCGTTTGCTTGACAACCCAACTTTTAATAAATTGTTATTAGTTGAAGTTGAAGTTTTCACACATTTTGTTGCTGAAAGGAGTTTTATTTTATGCTATGTAGCTGTACCCGTCGTGCGTTGCTGCGCCTCAAAAGATTTATGTATGCATTTTTCGAACCAGTTTTTCATACGCAGTTTTCCTAATGTGAGTGGTAAAACAATATTTTTGAATTTTCTTATCTTTGAAGCATAAATAATAAAAAATTGTTTTATATAGTAACCAACAGTACTTCCCAGAAACTTGCGATAGCTAAATCATTGGATTGAAGTGTTCTATTTATAAAAATGTTGGTCGAGCTGGGAGAGAAATGTCAAAATAGAAAATAAGAGGTGTTTTAAATTAAATTTCTAGGTCTCAGAAATTCTAGAAAGTAACTAAAAATTATAAAACATTCGAATCTCCGAAAGTCTGGAAAGCAATTGAAAATCAGAAAATACAGGAGAAATATTTTTCAAAAGCCTTTAATTTGATACCCATTTTGTATATGTTGGTAAATTTTGACCTTGACCCATATCTTTACCAATATCTCGTTAACTATTTAAAGCAACCAAAAAACAAAACACACGCGTAAAATATTTTCCAAAAGCCTTTAGTATGATACCCGTTTTGTATATGTTTGTAAATTTTGACACAGAAAAATATTTTTCGAAGGTCTTTAATTTGATACCTATCTAGTACATATTCGAAATATTTTGTATAAATTCGAAACATTTTGAGCATGTGGCCACATTTTGACCTACATATATCTCGGGAACCATACAAAGTAAGAAAATTGCAGGCAGCAAAGGATACATATTTTCTGAAGACTTTTAATTTGATACCCATTTTGTATTCATTGGAAAGCAACATAAGGTCTGGGCTCACTTCACAATATAACGACTCCAGCGCCACACAGCGGGTAGGTTTTTTTGTGAAATTATTTGCTGTGTATTGGGAAACATATTTCCTAAGTTTGAATAAAATTAGCCTATAAATACGAGTTTTAAAAACGTCTCAACTCGAGTGCCATCTAGCGGGTGATTTTTTTGTCAAAGCATTTGTTATATTTTAGGAATTGTATGTTAGGATTTGTATGTACTAAATTTGAATCAAATCGGCGTGTTAATACGAATTTCCAAAATGTCTCGACCCAAGCGCCACCTAGCGGCTCGAAACAAACTCATAACCCTTCTCCGGTGTGCTCATAATAGTCAACCAAAATGTCATAGCAATCGGATGTACAACAAACCAACTACCATTTTTATATATGTACATTAGGGTGTTTTTTTGCGACTATTGTTTTTTTTTCACTTCCACCTCGAAATTTTGTGGAAAATACCTTAAAAAAACTACCTGAAAATTTGAACCCTTAATATTAACATTAAGTACTCGCCCAAGGCGTTCAAAGATTTCCCATATAAAAAACACGTAAACTTTGATATTTTTTCTTTAAAACTCTAGGGTATCTTCAGAATTGAATGCTCTACAAAAATGTCCATTGCGGCGTATCCCTAACTGCCCCCAGCGCGTTAGTACTGGTCACTAAACCCAATTTTTTATGAAATTCTCGTTTTTTGGCCCCTATTTCGTAAACAACAAGAGCTACAGAAAAAATGTAAATGACAAATTTGTATGAAATTCAATTCCCTTAAAAAAATCCAATAACACTAAATCGCTAACATCGATGTTTCTTGAGATATTGGGCTTTGAAGATGAGGTAGTGTGGAATTTTCATGGATTATTGAGCTTAATTGTAGAAACCGCAGATTTTTTAGTTACTATTTTCACATAAATTATCAATTACACTAGTCGACAAATTTTGACGTAATTGCGTTCACCTAAGAAAAAAAATGTATTCTAAGCTAATCTTGGATTTTTTCGAAAAACGTGTTTTTTGGTACCTTTCGCAGTTGTTTAGGCGCGATTGCTAACACCACTCGCCTAAATGCATGCTATGTAATGCTGCATGTGCAAAAATTTCCTTCATTATATTTATGAAATTTTTGCACATGCACTTCTCAACTGCCATGTAATCAAACACTCTTAAGTTATAATTTGATCGGCCTAGTCTGATGCATCCTCCAGACAATGCTTCTGGAGTTTTCAGCGGTCTCTGCATGGCTTACAACCTTGCAGGGGTGGTAATAGTTGATTACCATTGGCCACAGTGCCTGCCCAATACTCTTTGGTCCAATAAATATATTTTTTTATATAAATACATACATGCAAACATACTGGTCTCCCCTCTCACTGAGTTATTCACAGTTATTTGTCAATATCTTTTGAAAAAATCATCTAATTGACCGTTCGAAAGGTATTTATGCGCCCTTTGCAAAAATATATAACTTGTGCAGATTAAAATAAAAATTATTACTGTTACTAGCGACCAAAATCGAAAAAAATGGAATTTTCATTCATTTTTGAAAATTACACATATTTAGATGCTTATTTTTAATAAAAAAAAATTTTTTAGTAGAGTCTTCTCGAATTTGCGTCCAGCAGTAAGAAAAAAAAAAATTAAAAAAAAATAAATAAAAAAATAAAAAATTGAAAAACAAAAAAATGCAATTTCCGACCAAAAGTGTGATTGTATGAAAAATACAAAGTTAGAATTTTTACACAGTGCTCCATAAAATCTACATTTCCTATCCGATTTGGATGATATTAGACTAAAATTTACTGCAATAATTTATCTTTTACACAAATTTTTGTAATCACAAAAATAAGCGTCTAAAAATGTAAAATTTTCAAAAATGATTGAAAATTTCACTTTTTTTCGATTTTGGTCGCTAGTAACAATAATAATTTTTAATTAAATCTGCGCAAGTTATAAATTTTGGCAAAGAGTGCATCAATACCAACGGTAGGTTGCTTGCGTCGATTGGATAATTTTTTCAAAAGATATTGGCAAATAACTGCGAAAGGTACCAAAAAACACGTTTTTCGAAAAAATCTCGAACACTTCTTTGAAAAAAAAGGGTTTTATTTTCATATTCAGCGACCCAAAGTGAGCCTGGAAAATTCTTTTTAACAAAAGTTAAGTTTTCGTGTAAACTAGTGTAATCAGTGATTTGCTATGTAAACGGTTTCATTACCGAACGCGATTTGGTAGTGTCATATTTCTGGCTAAACTTGCGTAATATATAAAACATTACGGCTTTATTTGCCGAAAATATTTAAAGTAACTTTTGGGATTGCTTCGGGAGGACATTTTGACCTTTTTGCAGGTCAGAGGATATTTTGTTGATTTGGAGGACTGTTCTCCCCAAAAGAGGATGTGTGACAAGCCTAGTCGAGAGGGTTCTGCTCTCCAGTCGTTTCAACCAAAACTAAGACTTTTTACTTCACAAAACTTTTTTGCTTATCTACACTATTTTTGCATGGCCAACGAAGAAGTGCTCTTGAGGCGCCGCAAAGCACGCCGGGCATTTGCTAGCAGGGCTGCCAACTTTAACTATGAATTGCCATATTGGGTACAAAAAATTAGCCAAACAGAAAAATTGAATTGCTAAGAAAGAGCCAACATTTTCAAAGTAAAATGGGAACTTTTATTTAGGTTATTTTGTAAATGTACTCATTATACCGTATCGAAAAAAAGTTCACCGTACACAACTTCATGTGAAGTCTTTTTGAAAAGCATTTAAAAAATATAAAAAGTTTTTTTTGGACAACCCTAGTAGTCGCCCAATTACATTTTTCTCCATATCTTCGGCATTTGTAGTCGGATTTTAAAGTGTGATACACCAGTCTTTTTGTCTCGAGGAGGGTGGTTCAATGACCTCATCTGCTCCAACAAAAAAATTAGAGCGTCTCGCCTTACAGGCAAAAAGAAGTTCGCCGTACACCCCCTTACATGAAGTGTGTCAATGGACTTCCGTAGGAACAAAATATTGGTGTATCACACTTTAAAATCCGACTACAAATGCCGAAGATATGAAGAAAAACGTAATCGGGCGACTACTAGGGTCGTCCAAAAAGAAAATTTTTTTTAATGCTTTTCAAAAACACTTCATATGAGGAGTGTACGGTGAACTTTTTTTTTTGCCTGTAAGGCGAGACGCTCTAGTACTCATAGTGCAAGTTCAAAATGGCCACATTCAAAATTGCCAAACCACAATTAAACTAAGAAATGTTGCATTGCTGAAGGATTTCTGTGTTTCAAAAGTAATCTCTTGCTACTCTTTTTTTGTATAGTTTTTCACACAAAAAATATTTAAATAACAACCTTTTTTAATTTTTCGGAAAAATGCTTAAATGACAAGCATGTGCCTAAGCGTGCAAATATTTGCAAAACAAAGCTATACTTTGTGAACTTTTGTTTTTCATGCCATGCACTTAATTTTTGACCTGCAAAAAAAAACCCTTGTTATTGTGTCAGATAATATTCAAAAATCCATAATTATCAAAACTTCATTTAAAAACAAAAACTATTTCTTTGCTTTTGGTAATTTCATTATCTAATTTAATTTATTCGCTATTTACACGCAATTGATTAACACAACCATAAATCCATTTTGCAAAATTTCAAAGGTTAACAAATGCAAATATGTAATAATAATGTAATCTAAACGCCAATCATAATTTACTGATTATGTAAATTTTATACACGCTTATTTGCGCACATAAAATGCAATATTAAAATAGCGTCAAATTACATTAAAATAATAGCATAAAGTGGATACGGGCACTTTGCCGGAAGCATAAAGTTTTACATAATTTGTTAGAGCGACAACGACCGCGGTGGCAGCAGCAGCAGCAGCTGTATGTAGTGGAGTGGTTATTAGCTGCTACTTTTTAATAGTCCGCAAATGGATGGAAAATTCAATCAGGCAAACGTAGTGGCGCAATCAAAACAAAAAAAAAACAATCACTAAATTCCACAGAACACTGCTGGCTGCACAGATAGAGGTGAGCGGTGAAATGCGGGTGAACCGCCGCGAGGCAAGCGCGAGCTCTTCAATTTTAATGCGTTGACGGCTATCATTAAAATCGCATTTCAAATGTATTTGTCAAAAACGTGTCTACGTGTGTGTGTGTATGTGTGTGTGTGCGTGTGTCGCTTGAGAATGCTTAAAATTTTGTTGCGTTGTCAATTTGTATGGCTTTGGATGTGGTATTTTTCATATCTCCTTTTGTTGTTGTTGTTTTGAGTCGCCACTATTTGTTATTTTGCACATACATATTTTTGTTTGTTGCGCTCTAGTGAACGTTGCAAATTATTTCCAGTTTGTACGCCTGAGAATATGCAACAATACTGTGTTTGACCAAAAATGTAATCAACGCTTTGACAAAGCATGATTAATGTCACAACAACTATACGTATGTAGTAAGCGGCGACAACAACAACATCGTCCAGCTTATTGCCAATAGGCATAGAATTTTTTAATAGTACATACAATATAGTCACACACAGACATACATACTTACATGCGTATTTACCCTGCAAAAAATGCGATGAGTCCGGGATGTGTCCGGGATGAGTCGCAAAGGAACATGCGACTAATGCCACTTTGCATCCCTTTGTATGGACTGAACTGTTCCCTTTTGTTCGAGCATGTCCTATGAAGAGACCAATTTTTCCCTTTTATACCCGAACGAGTATAAAAAGCGACTAGTCGCTTTTAAAAAATAAAAATAAAAATTGCGCCAGCTGCGATTCGAACCAAGGTCCGCTGGATTGCTAGGCGTATACTCTCTCTACATGCCAACACCGCACATGAAATTTCGTTGACTAAGTGCCTACATATCATTCATTCGATAATTGTGCCCGTTAGAGATCGTCGCCTGGGTAAAAGATTGTCGTATGTTATTCACGTTTCCTATGCGCTTACGACAATCTTTTACAAAGGCGACGAGATGAGTTGGGGACTAATTCATCTCCAATTATACCCGTAAGGGATGAGTCGAGACTAATTGATCTACAATGATACCCGTTTGAGACTACTTGTGACTAATTGATGCCCAATTGCACCCGATTGAGACTATTCCGGGACACCTCTCTTTAGAGATTAGTCGCACAATTTTTTGCAGGGTATATTTGTTATTATAGTTAAGCATCAGCTTTTGCCCGCGGCCTCGCTTACATGATATACGGTTTAACTTTATACTGTCAAATCTTTTGTACCGAAAGCTATAGAATTATGCAGATCATTTTGATGCGCTTACCCGAGCCAGTCTCGATATCTCCCCTTTCT
>JAPVRG010285975.1:28001-38030 GCA_029783565.1 Rhagoletis cerasi
ACTAGTCGCTTTTAAAAAAAAAAATAAAAATTGCGCCAGCTGCGATTCGAACCAAGGTCCGCTGGATTGCTAGGCGTATACTCTCTCTACATGCCAACATCGCACATGAAATTTTGTTGACTAAGTGCCTACATATCATTCATTCGATAATTGTGCCTGTTAGAGATCGTCGCCTGGGTAAAAGATTGTCGTATGTTATTCACGTTTCCTATGCGCTTACGACAATCTTTTACAAAGGTGACGAGATGAGTTGGGGACTAATTCATCTCCAATTATACCCGTAAGGGATGAGTCGAGACTAATTGATCTACAATGATACCCGTTTGAGACTACTTGTGACTAATTGATGCCCAATTGCACCCGATTGAGACTAATCCGGGACACCTCTTTTTAGTGATTAGTCCCACAATTTTTTGGAGGGTAGTGAATAAACAAATATTTTATATGAAAATGACGACTCGCCATATTTAGGCAATGCAACGATGCGTATTGAGACGCAATATTTAAAAATTTCCTGCGAACAACCAAAATTAAAGGCCGATCAAACGGTAGTGTAGAAGCCAAAATATAAAAAAAAAATTCCAAGGGATATATAAAACCGCCCGGCCTGTTTTTAAGCGTTCAAATGCGACACGGTCTGTAGGCTTGCTCATTTTGGCGTTTTGATAAAATTTATGTTTATTTTATTTAAGTCCATTGGGCGTTCGAGTAATACGCACAAATTCAACAAAAAGCTGCTCATGCGTTTACATGGCCAATGTAAGCGCCGATAAATATGCTGTGGTTATGAGTGCGATTTTCTGAATTTTCGTTCTTTCAAGGTTGATAAAAATTTAATGAAACTGAATTTAAGCACACAAAATGAAAGAGTAGTGGTTGTTGCGGCGATTGGTGTGTTATATATATTTGCGAGTATCACAAAGAGAAAAAAATTTAATTCCGCCACGCGCACAAGGCACAATAATAGTAAAAACGGACTAGCGAATTCTGAAAAGTCAAATACGCTGATTCATAGCAAAATATCCAACTAACCTAATTAAAAAGAATTTTTGATAAAAATGCATATTTGCAGTCATGGGTCTCAAAGTAGATACATAAAATGTAAAACATAAATTTGTAAGATAAAGTTTAGATTCTGTCACAAGCAGTTTAAATTAATTTTTGTACTAGGCCATAAAATAGGCCATTCTGATTGATGACTAGTTTTTCTAATACATCTGTAGTCAAGCATTGCAGAGTGGTTCCGCTTGTATGGAGCAACGGTCAAAACTCCTTTCTCTGTAAGTGAATGTTACTCTTTGTCCAGGCTACGTTGGTAATGAAAATGGGTGAATTCGGAACAAAACTGCTCTTGCCTTTCATATAACGGTATTTTTGGAATATACGAAAACTGCGATATTTAAGTAACTACTGCAGCCAAGTTACTAAAAATTTATATATAAAGTGAAATTTGAGCAAAAAATATAGATTTTAATAAATTTTTAAAAATAGGCGTGGTAAATCCCTTTTATGATGAAGTATGTGTATATTAGTAACCGTCTAACCGATTTCATACGTACATAGTATACTCATTACTGTTAGCCCAACTCAAAAATTTTTAAATCGGACACCATGTAATGGTGTTTTCGGAAGATACAAATTCTACGATGTTTCACTAAATAATAATGCTAAGGTACGGTTGAATTTCAGCTATATTTTAGCTACAAATAAGAAAATGAATTAATGGTAATAACTGTACTTAGAGTGAATTCATGGGGTATGTAATGTTTGTAGTACAAGAACTTACACAGTAACTCAAATAAGCCTTCACATGTTGATTTTTTTTAAATATTCACAATGCTTTTGAAGTTGAAATCTTTATGCTAATTTTCCATAAAAGTATTGTTCATGCTTGCTTTCACCTAAAACCACATAAATAAAAATTTCAAACTTTGTACAAAATCATGATACAAAAATATGAAGGTAGTTTCGGTCATAGTTTTCGTCAGCCATATTAACCATCTGACATAAATGCTGATTATGGCGTTTTTTTGAAAAAATGAATTCAAACACAAAATGAGCTGCCTTTTTGCGGACTGTGAAAAAGCGAGGCATTTTTTTAACTTTCCATCAAATCCTTCTGTGGAAATCAGTGGCCAACGGTCTGCAAACTGCCCGAAGCAAGTTTACCAGAAACACCATTGCTGTGTTCGGTCCATTTCTAGGCCAGAGAATTACAGGGTGCTCGATTGAGCAAGAGGGCAGTTCCTACCGGAAAGTAAGATTACACTGAGCACTCAGTTTATTGGTTCCTGTATATATGGTAAGGATATTTTAAAGGATGTTGAGTTCGACGGATTAGAAAATTTTTTTGGATATGTTTATCGTCTATAAATTGGGGTTGACACAATTTGGACATAAAACATCAGAGCAACTAGATCATAATTAAATCTCGTAAATTTATTATCTGAGGGTGGACTTAGTTTTTAACAGCATTGGCAACAGAACAAAATTTAATGGAAAATTTAATTTTTAACAGCAAAGTAAATTTGGTTAACAATTTTTTTCGGGAAGAACATTTTTCAGAGTTAGGCACTTGAATAACCATCTAAAAAAAACCAACAAAATACGCAGAGTCAAAAAAATGAGAAAAATTACGGCTTATATATATATGTACTTTTTCTACAGAAAAGTGATATCGAGTACTTTTATTTAAAAATGTGGCAGGGCCGTATCTTTTGTTCAGAAAAATGATAAATGTCAATAATCATGATTTTAATCAAATAAATTCTGAGTGAAACTACCTTCATATATTTGTATCATGGTACAAAATATAGGAAGATTCAACAAATTTTCAGCAAAATTTCTAACTTTTTAAGAGATTAATGCCCTTATGGAAGAAAGTGCGAAAGACCATTAAGATATAAAATTTAAAAAATTAACGCGAATTTTGAACCTCTTGCACTTTATCATACTAAATTTTTAACGCGCAAATCAATATCACCAGTATTCACATTCTCTAAATCTGGCAGCACCACTAATAGATGCCCCAAAACTTTCTCCTTTTTTTCACTTCTGTACCACTCAGGAGACATCAGAACTCAAACACTTCATTCCTTGAAAAGGAACAGATGTATGAATTATCTGTTAGTTAAAAAAAAAAAAAAATTTTTTAAACAAGCTTTTATTAGTTGTTAAAAAAAATTTAAAATAAACGACAAAATTTTTTGTGGAGTTATTTCTTTCCATCTGAGTAAATCACGTTTTTTATGACCCAAATCGGATCATAATATGGGGTTTCAAATATCTCGCCACCTGCGCCACCTAGCGGATTAATTCATCTTTCATATTACATTATCATCGGGTTCTGAGCTAAGTTTGAAGTTTCAAGTCTCCCATTGGAAAGTTGGTTAAAAATGTATTGCAAGATTTGATTACACACAGGTGAAAATAAATAAAAGCTTGTAGAAATAATATACTTAGCTAAAGGTTCGGATCGTAGCGGGAGTGTAAAAAACTTAAGTCTGGCACTGAGTGGCAAGGCTTTTAAAAGTTTATGCAAAAAAATAAAACCGAAATTAATTAACGGCAAAATAGACTTGACTTAGAACCGATATGAATAATACAACTTTTTTTTAAATATTGATAATTATTGTTCTAAATAAGAGTACTTACCTTTGGCTTGAATTTCCATTACAGAGTGTCTTGAATAAGTTTCAGGTATTTTATAAAATAAATATAAAAAAGTTAAAAGTATTAAGTCACTGAAAACACGACTCAGAAGAAAATGTGTTTTGCAAAAAATGTACACTACAATGAAGTACCACAAATAATGACTGATTGGCTGCCAATCAATCACAGGTTAGACAATGTGCCTATTTTTGAGTTTTGACCTCCGGCTGAACCACTATGCATTGCTTTAAACTTTTATACATACATCTACAGAAATTCATAAGACTATTTCACTTGAAAGTCTACATAATTTTGTGTATACAATTTTTCGAATGCTTACTTTATGAAGCGGTATTTAAGAAGGCTGCTGTGGTTTAATTTGTTTTCATTGGGCGGTATTTTTACGTGGCGGGACCCAAACCCAGGCGAGGTTTACGCCTTCTCAACATTAGCTCACTCCCAAACGGGTGTTTGGTCGCTACCCAGAAGATACGTACATACAAATATCTGGACGTCGTGAGCTGCGGTTTGAACCGTATGCAAAATAATCACTTCTGGCCACTCGCTGGTGACCTAGTGGCCGATGTCCAGAAGGTATTTAAACTATAGAGGGAGCACTTTTCCACGCTGTTGAATGACACCGGCACTGAAAGTAGTGGATAAGACGAACCCGAGCCTCCAGTCGATGATGATGGAGTCGATGTTCCACCGCCTGACTATGACGAGGAACGAAAAGCAATTACGCGGCTGAAAAACAACAAAGCTGGTGGAGCTGACGGCCTGCCAGCTGAGCTGTTAAAGTACGGCGGCGAGGAGCTAATAAGGTGACTGCATCAACTCTGATGCAAAATATGGTCAGATGAAGACATGCCCGACGACTGGAATTTAATTGTGCTCTGCTCAATCCACAATAAAGTCGACCACGCCATATGCACCAACTACCGCAGGATCAGCCTTCTTAGCACAGGTTACAAGGTTTTATCGAGTGTATTGTGTGAAAGACTGAAGCCCGCCGTAAACGAACTAATTGGGCCTTATCAGTGTGGCTTTAGACCGCGATATCTAAGTTTGGTATCCCCGCGAAACTAATACGGCTGTGTAAAATGACTTTGAGCAATACTGTCAGCTCCGTCAGAATTGGGAAGGAACTCTTGGACCTCTCCGAGCTGTTCAATGTCAAACAAGGTTTCAGACAAGGTGACTCTCTTTCATGTGATTTCTTTATTCTGACGCTTTTAATATCAAAGCCGCAAAACTGAACCGCTCAGGCACAATTCTCTACAAGAGCACACAATTTCTGGCATATGCCGAGGGCATCGACACAATCGGTAAAAACAAGGGTAACGTCTGTTCTGGCTTCTTGAAATTAGATAGAGAAGCAAAGCGTGTGGATCTGGTGGTGAACGAAGACAAAACGAAGTATCTCCTGTCATCAGGCTCGAGCATATATCAACGGCCCCATTTCAATGATATTTAAAAAATTACATGGCTCGTTTAGCCAATGACTGGAAAACTCTTTCATCGTGTGAAACAGCGAGTAGTCTTGGCCCTTCTATAAGGGGAAACAAACATCTGTGCTCTTGAGCTTATTTATAATGCCTTTTATTGGATTACATGGAATAAGAGTAGAGGTTGACGCAAAAAAATTGTATTACCAAAAAATTCTACCACTTCTTGTTACCGCAATTCTAGGTACGTTGGTAATGCAGTCAATATATTCAGCAATTCTGCTATGAAAATGTGGAAATTCTGATATTCATATTTCATGGGGCAATATTATTTTGCCGATTACGAGAGTGCACAGAAACAAGCATTGTCAGGAACTTTACTTACTAGTTACAAAATTTTTTTTACCAGCGCAGGATAGGCCTCTTAGTAAATTAAATTTACCTAAACAATAGTAAGCAGACAAATGTTCTCCCAAAGTATTACCCCAAAAAAAAATTTCTCGCCCCAAAAAGTCCTCTGTTTAAAAAAATTCTCCCTAAATTTGGGGGAAATCCAATAAATTGCACACACTGCATCCATTATTTTGTATTCTCTTTTGTCTATTAAACGACCAGTCCAAAAAAAGAAAACAAAGAAGTCCATCGCCACAGTAGCCGTCATTGTTGGCTGTTTTGATTAAAGGTGTGGTTTATTTATGTCACGTTTCGTATAGCTTTTTCGTATTCATATGTATACATATGTATGTATTTGTGCTTTTTTATCCAACGCTCTTGACGCTCCTTTGTAGCCTTATTCGTATCATTATGCAAACATATTTTTATTATTATTTATAGAGGGTAGATGTATCAGTGGAGGAAAGGATTTCTTATACAGTTTTAGGTAATATTTGAAATTCGATAATCTCTACAATTATTGTTAGGTAAGCACCATCGCACTGATACGTATTTACATACATATGTATGAGAGTGCATTTGTATTGATGTACGTGGCCGCTGTGGTGTAGTGGATAGGAGTTTTACACCATCCATTCTTGGTCTGTTAACTTGCTAGCTAAGTTTTATTGAGGTACCTTCACTTTATTCCAGTTATTAATTGCTCCCACCCCACAGTGGGATTTCGGCGGAAAAAATTATATTGGTGAAGGTAACATTTTGTCGTTTTTTATACTTGTTACTAATACTACACCCCTTGGGTGACCCGATTTTACCAGATTTGGCAGAAAATATAATTTCAAGTTTGAAAACTAGGCCAGTAAAGTCATGGGTCTGAAGACCTACATAAAAAATTTTAAAATACATCCTTGTTTCAAGTGACAGAACTCTGAAATTAACATCACCTTAACATATATCTAATTATTTAAAATGTCATTATATTACTTGATTTTCTATCCAGTATACATATTCTTAATTCAATGAACTGCATCTTTTTTGCGGCTCCGACCGGTTTGTTGTGATATAGCACTAATTACTTCTATACTAGTTAGGATTAATATGTAATCTATTCCAGCTGCAATTATCTGCAATTATTTTTGTTAAGAGTGATTTAACAAACAAACCTAATTTTATTCGAAAATAGTGCAAACATTAGAATTCATAAATAATCTAGGTAATTAACTTCTAAACGACGTGGTAAAGTATAAAATGGTAAATTATTACTTTTACTACATATTTTGTAATCAGTTTCAGAAAGTAACACAGAATTTAGCAAGTTTGACAAATTTCAACATTCCTAATTCAGAGTTAGCAGAAATCGCGACTGCAGGTAATCGTGAAGTGCATAAGTTTATCTAAAACCTTAAAAATAAATATCCAAACCTTACAGAAAGAGGTCTTGAGAAAATTTATACTGGAAAAAGTAAATATTGTTTGCCTACTTTTAACAGAAAGTGGCATGCTGCATCGAGAGTGAAAAATTTTTTTTTCCAAGAATTAGGATTGGTTAAATGGGAATGAAAAAAATTAAATGGATGATGAATTGTGGGCTATTTGTATTAACAATAAAAAATGATTGAAAATAGGTAAAGTGTAATTTATTTGACGCATTTCGCCTAAAAATTAATTTTTTCAGTTTTTAACCTTACAGGATAAGCAGTTTTATCCACCGTGAGGCACCATTTTTATATAAATACATTTCTGCTTTCCATTTTTTTTATAACTCAGCTTGCACAAGTATGCAGTTTGTATAATACGATGACTGTTCTTTACCATTTAATAGCTTTTTTAAGTTTTTTGGGGTTAAGCTTGTATGGGAGGTGTGCGTAAAAATAAACCGATTACAGCCATTTTAAGGGTGTTTGCTTATATTATCAATATAAATGTATGGTCGTGCATTCATCTCTGCGCTTTTAATTACATATTTAAGCGTTTTTGAGGTTAGGTTTGTATGGGAGGTACGTATTAAAGTTAATTGATTTTGCTAATTTTTTGTATGTTTACTTTCTCCATTATTGTGAATATATGGACGAAATTTCGGAGTCTTTCATTCATCGGTGCCCTTTGAATGACATTTTTAAGACATTTTTGAGGTTAGGTTTTTATGGGAGGTATTGTTAAAGTGAATCGATTTTGCTAATTTTTTGTATGTTTACTTACTCCATTATTGTGAATATATGGACGAAATTTCGTAGTCTTTCATTCATCGGTCCCCCTAACATTTTTAAAGCGTTTTTGAGGTTAGGTTTGTATGGGAGGTATGCTTTAAATTAAACCGATCGCATCCATTTTTCGTTTTTTTCTTGATGTATGTCCTTAGACGTTACATACGACAAATTAAAGCTTTACGCCTACTCCTTCTAATTTTCTCCAAACAATGTATAGGGATAAACCACTGTGCGCCCCTGCATACAAAATTTACTATTTTGCGACATTCAAAACATATCGATTCACACTAATCAATGATAAAAATCATGCATATGTGTTCATCGATATATTCATCGAACTCTTTTTTACCTTAACCGATAATAACATATATCGATTGTTTTACATTAACCGATACATATTACTATCGATTAATGTACCTAAATATATAGATATATATATATATATATATCGACAAATACATTTTTGAAAATAAACAGGTCACAAACATTACCGATAAATATATCAATAACTCTTTCGTTACATATGTATGTCATTATCGATATCGATGAAAGCAAGTACTCTATATATCTGTATACACATATTGACATTTTCTTGGTTTTAATAATTTTTTTATTTTATAAAATTCTCCGCAATAAATTAATGAGTTCGAGGAAAAGTGTATGCATAATTTTCCTTCAAAAATTATACCACCATGGCGTATACGTAACACGCAATTACTTTGACAACTCTCAACGAACGCAAACTAAATGCAGCTAGTTAGCATTAAGTCCCGTAAGCCTACAAAGCATTAAAATTAAGTGGAATTTCACAGACAAGAAGTGCAAAGTGCCAATGCGCTACTTGCAATAAAATCGCATTTCATGTACGCATACACCCTGGTCTTTCGCGAATCGACGCTTGCTTGCTACACTTGCGAAATATTGTTTGCATTGACGCAATTCAATCAACAAGACAAACGTTATAAGTCGGTATGGACAAAACTCAAAACAAAAAATGAGTGTGAAAGGAATTGAAAGAGAAATGGGGAAAAAATTCGTTGCGAATAAAGCACGGCTGAACTACGCGAACAGAGAGAGGAGAGGACAAACATAACACTATGCAGTTTACATCAAATACTCATATGATTGCTTATTGGCACTTTTCCAACAAGCAACACGGATTTTGGCTGCCTGCGACATGCAAAAGCTTCCGGCAATCAAAACAAAGAGCTAGCGAGTTACCTTTTGCTTTTTCTACTGGTAAAAGCAAATTTACAAGGAATGTTTTGCCATCGTACGTTTGTACATAAAAGAAAACATGTTTCTTTGCTTGCACTTTTGCCAGCAGCATTACAAGGAACATGTCATTTTCATTTTATTTGCACGCGTATGTATGTATTTACGTACTTGCAACCGGTGCTTTGATTTTTTTGCAGTAATAAGAAATTACATACTCACTCTCTACCATAGCAAATCATTTCGCGGAATTTCATATTTCTCGCCCCTTTCAATGCCATTACGAACCATTCAATCATAGGCGGCGTTAATTTCGCGGAACCCCAATGCAATAAAACTTTTAATCTATGCGTCTAATGCCTCTTCTCACTGCGTGGTCAAGGCCACAAAGGCAATGAAATGAAGTGGCACCACAAGCAGCTCACGCAATTTTCAACCCGGTGAGACAATTCTATTCAGTGTCTATAAATATATGGCATACTTATGAACGCTTGAAAGTAAAATTGGGCAAGCATTTTTTTTTAGTTATAAAACTGGGCATACGTATTATGTCATCAAAAATATTGGCCATAAATTTCAGTCATTTATAAACT
Organism: Rhagoletis cerasi; assembly: GCA_029783565.1. Lineage (NCBI taxonomy): Eukaryota > Metazoa > Arthropoda > Insecta > Diptera > Tephritidae > Rhagoletis > Rhagoletis cerasi. The sequence goes on from JAPVRG010285975.1 coordinate 37,509, forward strand.
GTTCACAAATTTTCGATCATTTAAAAATTGAACAAAATGTTTGGTAAATTTAAAAACTGGACATAAATTATTGGTAATTTTAAAATTTTACATAATTTGTTGGTTATCTACTTAAATGTTTGGGTAGTTAAAAAAAATTAAATAATTTTCATAATTTTGTGGTCATAATTTTTTGGTCATTTAAGAACCGGACGTAGATGATTTAAAAACTCGCCATGTATTTTTGGCCATTTAAGAACAGAACAATTCATTTTTGGCTATATATAGACTGAACAAAAATTTTGGTCGATTGGGCATAAATTTTTGGTTATTAAATAACGGCAAAACATTTTTTTTATTTAAAACTGAAAAAAAGTTTTTAGTATTTTAAAACTGAGTATAAATTTTTGGCAATTTAAAAAATTGATATAAATGTATGGCTATTTAAAACGATACATATGTTTTTGGCCATTTAAAAACATTTGGTAATGTAAAAACTGGACAGAAATTTTTGGTCATTTAAAAGCAGTTCATAAGTTTTTT
>JAPVRG010285977.1:6002-21160 GCA_029783565.1 Rhagoletis cerasi
GGTTTAAGCATGCAACTATTTTATTTGTACATACATATACTAATTGTTACCCACTGTACCTATTTTCGTGCGTAGCTTTTTGTAAAATATTATTTCCAGTCGTCTACACTCTAAGCTAAGAGATTTTCCAATTGCATTGTCGCATATAATATGTATTCATGTATGTTAGATAAGTAGAGAATGGAAGGTTCAGTTAACAACAACAATTGTAACTAAGCAGAGAACTTTTGATGATAGCTAGTTTGTTTCGTTAAGTTGCTCAATTATTCACCTATAAAAGAGGCACCGCCTGAGCAAACTGCTTAATTTGCTTTTGGCGGTGCTTGGAGGTGAGTTGTCTAATTATTGATTATTTATATTCTTTCATTTTATGTACATACATTGGTATATGCTGCGATGTCATAGATAGACAGTGTTACGCCGGCTTCTTGACATTGTAGCTCGAATACATATTAGTGTATGTATGTAAAGCAACCCTTTTATACATAAAGTGCAAGTATGAGCTGTGATGTTATAGATAGACAGTGATAAACGCCGGCCTTCTTGACATCTTAGCTGAGTACATACATATGTACGTATGTATATAAGTGGTTAGTGAGGGAGAATATTAGTTAATTATGCGCGTTAAATTATACCCTGTAGCACTGCGTGCTAAAATGTTAATTATTAAGGCTAATGTTATTATACATTCTTGTAATCATTTAAGGTCTGAACCTACTATCAATTTACCACCAATTTTCTACAAAGCATTCTACTTTCAATAAAACGTGATATTTGTTATCTGTTACTAAAATAACCAACGATTTTGCGTTTTATTGCCAACCCTCATACCCTTCTAACCCCACCTCATTATAGTGTTTAATATTTTGCCTCAAAGAACACGAAAAAAAATTTTTCGCACGAAAAAAATTTTTCAATGTAAATGTTGCATGGAATGACCGATATGTATAATGAAACATAAAAAAATTAATTTAATTTGAATTTCAACCGTTTTAATATCATTTATAAAAAATTTAATTCCTTATATATAATATATGAATAAAAAAAGACATACATACATATGTATCAATAAAAAATATTAATAAATATAATTATTTTATTTTGAATAAATTTTGATAGATTTTTCAGGTCAATTTCGCTTATTCATACAAGGAAATTCACGAGTACGCACATATTTTCTTTGGTACGTCGATGTACATATGTAAACGAAAAATAAATAAATATAGTTTAAAATAACTAAAAAACTCGCTTTTATAATAGGATAAACTAAAAAGTAGAAAATGATTTTAATCTATAAATTAATAAACAATAAATAGTATTATTGTGGAAAAAAAAGTGTGGGGCGCTTTTAAAGAACGGAAATATATAGCATCCCACGCTTTTTCCACAATAATACTATTTATTGTTTATTAATTTATACATTAAAATTATTTTCTACTTTTTAGTTTATCCTATTATAAAAGCGTGGTTTTTAGTTTTTTTAAACTATATTTATTTTCCACTTTTTAGAGTTCGATGTTAAAATTTAAGGTGCCAAATTTTAATGAGGATAATTATTATATTGATAGAAATGGTGTTTACCTTGTAATTAATGATGATTAGGATTTTAACAAATTACCATTAATAAAAAAAAAATATTTATGGGAGTAACAACTAAATTTTAACTTTTCTCGCTGTTTGGTAACGCCATAAAAACCTGCATAAAAAAAATGGCCCACTAAATTATTTTCGGATTTGTCTTTTTTTACTTCATTTGGTGCTAGTTATACAAATATATCAAAATAGTTTAAATTAAATGTACGTATGAATTGATCTCCACTTTCAGGGTCGATTACCCCACTGTGCGCCAGTTTAAAGGCACAACGTTTTGTTTTCGCCGGAAGTAGGGAAAAATGTTCCGCTTGGTGTGATTACGTAGTTTCCGTTTGCACCGCCTAATGCAGCGCCATCTATATGGTAATAGCAGCTCGTCTAAGTTTCAAACCAGATGACAGCGGTAATTATGCGCATTTAAAAAGTGATACTGAAGCAGGTAGTATAGGGACTCCCAACAGAGGGCGGACAGTAGTAAAAGTTACAAGCAAGCAAGCAAACAAAGATACAAGTGAAACTATTACAAGCGTGTTAAAAATCATTGACATTCGCATTTTCCAATAATGTCATACATATAGCGATTAAGATGATCAGCATTCAATGTGTGCTGTGGTATAGTTGGTAGAGGCGAAGCGATGATCATGCTTTGCCGATACGGTCAGAGATCGAGTCCGACCTGAGGCGATGATTTTTTATATTTATTAAGTTTAATAAAGAATTACTTGGTTGTTGATTTGTGATAAAATTAAATTTTTCGGCTTTCTGTGGCTTGCGAAAAAGAAGAATTCATTGGCAATGCGGGGAAACGAAGGTGAAGGAATTCCGCGCACTTGTCGACACAGTTGAATGTTTTCAGTAACAAGTGGAAAAAATATTTTGTTTAGACAACTGAAGTTTGTGAAGGGAAAGGGGTTTTTGCACACTGTTTAAAGTTTTCAAATCAACGCGGTGGTTGATTGAATTTTAGATTTTACAATTTTGTCACCACCGCGAAGAGGATCAGCTTGTGGACGGCCGATTCTTGTAGCGCGGCAAGTGAGCAGGGTGCGAGCGAGTTTATGAATGACAGTTTGTTCATTTATGACTGAATGTCTTGTGCGTAAGAAGCGGAAGGTCGGGGAAAAGTGAGCGTGGTGTATGTATGTTTTTTGTTGTATTATTTGTATGTATGTGCAGAAGTCTTTCGTTTTGATGTTTGTAGACTGTTGATTAATGAATAGAATTTATTGGATTTTTATTGGTGTATGCATTTCTAATATCGAATAGACCGGTTTTTTTTCCAAACCCGGGTTTTTACCTAGATTTTCAAGTTATAGCTTTTGAGGAAAAGTCGAAATACGGCAGCATATCAACTCATTTGATATCCATTATATTCTTATTGAAGCGGCAGCCACAAAATGATTATTAATTGGCAGCACTGAAAAAGTGCCTATCGGCTTTAGTAGTCGTTTCGAGGTTAACGTAAAACTTGGACCAGGAAACCTTTGCCTTCTTTATATCTCTTTATTTAAATCCTTGCCAGTTGCTATCCTGAGCCGCCTTAATTCGGCCGTCCACCACCTTGTGTGTCGCCTAGGAGGTTTGCTCTCGGGACAGGTTGCTATGTAACATTCGTTGAGATGGTTCGTTAGACAGAGGGCTGTTCCCTCCAATTGGTCCGCTGAAATTGGCATTCCAGACACCATCTGGCTGAAGTCATTCCAATTTGTAATACGAGGATTTCGATAAGCTTTTTGTGTCGGTTTGCTTAGGTTCATGGAAACCACGATGCGACAGTGATCAGAAAAAAGCATCGTTCGACTTAGTTACAAGAGTTATATCTATATCCTCCTCCCTTATTCTATTATAGAAAGTGGGGTCATTACCCTTGTTACAGATGGTAAGTTTTGTGGATTATAAGTAACTTAAAAGTGACTCACCTCTATCGTTGATGTTCGAGCTGTTCCACGCCGTGTGGTGTGCATTGCTGTCGCAGCCAACCAACAAAGGCTGACTTCCAAAACGCCAATTGCTTTGCATACGTACAAAGTATAATGTTCCATAACACCGAACTACAAAATATTGACAATGTAACTTTTCCAAAACGCATCCGAAAAGTTATCGAAGCGCTTCGCTAGAGCAATCAGCGCATCAGAAAAAAATTGATGCTTCCGTTTGTTATTGGTTACAATTGGTGTTTTAAAAAAGGAAAATTCAGAAAAATTGTTCATTGCTGTATTGAATATTTAAAATATGCAATGTATATGGTAGCAATGTGTCGCCACTCTGCATACACAAACAGTTTGAATACCGCAGTATAACAGTATTCAAACATTGCATTGATACGTTTTGGAAGTCAGCCATACTTATCCCTCGTTGCTCCGCCCAAACGGTGAGTTTCCTGAAGGATATTCATGGGGGATCGGGTGCATCGTATGACATGTATGAAGATGCGAGGATGAGGTCGGGTGCTCCCCTCTGCTCCCACATTGCCACTGTCATGCCCGCATCGCTAAATTGGGGAAGAAAGAGAATATTAGTACTTTTCTTAGCCAGAGTACAGCTTCTTATTTTACCTTAAGTGTGTGGGGTGAGAAGTAGAAAGTCGCTAGTGGATGGACCTGTGACCCTCCCCACCACTAGCTAGGGTTCTTGTATTAGGGCCACGTCCACATCTTCCTCACTCATGAAGAGCAGCAGATCCTCCGACGCTGCCCTGCAGTGATGCCGATTAATCTGAACCAATTTTAGGCTTTTCGGATTCACGTTCGGCATTAGGGATGATCACCCTAAGGTGACCGATGTCATATCTAATTTGGCCGGATCTGGACGCAGGATCTGCAAGGATTGTGGAACGATCTTGATCCACAGGTCTTTGCCGTTACCTTTGTCGCGAGCGCATTCTTGGATAATCGTCCAGTCGTCAGGGTTGGCATCCTCGTGCTGAAATTTGATTAGGGATAGTCAGGTCTCGTCCTCCGCTTGCATAACTATATTTTTTTAATTTTTAAGATTTATAACCACATAAAAACTGGGACATTTCGAAGCTGATTAAAGGTAAGGTGGTAAGGACTCCACTAAATAAATATGCTTTTTTATTACTTATCTACTGGCCACTTTATAAATTCTCGAAAAATTAAATTTGAATAAGTCCATTTGATGAGGATTACAGTCAATAATTATCAAAAAACCTATCAGCTTGCCAAATTACTTACGATTATGATAAATTGCATTGTACCATAAATAAATTCGCTTTGTTTCTTGAGTGGTTATCCGTCGTAATGATTACATATTTGGATAAGCGTTGCTATAACTCTCCAACTTATGAAGTTTTTTCTCGATTATATAAGTGGTTGAAATTTGTCAAAGACGTCAATTTTCGCACTTTTAGGTTAGGATATCGAAAATCTTCGTAAAATCATAATCAGGTTTCGGTATAGTTTGTTGGCCTCTGCTATTCGTGTTTAGTCTTTTATTAGGTTTGTAATATAATGCAGTCGGCTTATTTGGTTGTCAATTAAATTTTTTAATGATTAATTTCAAGAGTTTTAATACAATGTAAAATGTATGTTATTAAATAGGATAATATTACAATGCATTAATTTTAATATAACAAATGTTACTGTTCAATAATTGTTTAGTTCTTCATTGTATGCACATATATGTAAGACGGTAACCAGCTAGTGAGGTGTCACCCACATGCCTGCACAGACAGTAACACCGGTTTGTAAAGGAGTGACCATCTCGAAGCAGCAGTACCAATAAAGCGAAAGTAAGGAAGACAGTCGTAAAGTAGCAGTCGTAAGAAGTTGTACTAAGCGGTAAGCAGTCGTCGCAGATCTCCGGTCAAAAGTCGTCAGCAGTTCAACTTACTTTTTCGGAGCCCTATTGAACTTTCGCTGTCAACGAGTCGCAACAATTTCAGCTGGAGCTACGCCTCACCTTATCATCAACCATTTCATTTTCTGGTTTAGTGTAGTGTAAACAATCACTATTTGTAACACAATAAACTTATTAATGCACACATGCAATCTATCATGGGGGCTCAATCGCTGAGCGTACAATAAAGTAAAAAGTTAAGGCGGGAAAATTAGCGCCACCACCGAGAAGTTTTTATACGAGTCAAGAACATCAATTTCAAGGTCACAAAATGTCGATCACCAAAAGCCTGCAAATCTCAACCCAAGTATTCAATAGAAGCAGAGCTGCCCAAGAAGTCCCGTTGGGAAGCAATGGGGAGCAAACGAGCGAAAGCGCTGTATCAGACATCGAAGTAAAGCAGCAGGGCAGCGAAAATTTACCGACAGGAGAGGCAGACATGAACGCGAACTTGAAGAATACAGCACACACACTCGCATAGAAAACGACAACAGACAAAGCAACAGCAGAGACGATGACTTTTTTAAATTTTTAGCCGAAAGAATAATGCAAAATGATGCAAACAAATGCTGCGGTGTCTCAGATGAGAGCTTCGCGAAAATCGTCACGTGTTTCGATGGCGTATCGATCACGATTAGGCAGTGGCTAAATAATTTTAACGAAAATGCGGAGGCATATGAGCTGAATACTAAGCAGAAACACTTAAATGCACGCAAGAAAATTAAAGGCGCGGCAGCACTGTTTTATGAACAATCATAGTCTCGAACTATGACTCTCTATGCACAGCGCTGTTAAATTAGTACGATGAAAAACTAGGCAGCGCTGAAGTGCATAAACAATGTTTACAACGTCGTCGAACACAATTCTGAAATTGATGTATAATCGAAGTACAGGGAATCAATTAAGCAGCTGATAAACAACTATAAGCCATGGAATGCCCAATCGAGCTGTCCCATTAAGCTGGACATTGCACCATCTTGCAGTAACATCGCCTTCTGTGACACCCCAACTCCCTTATCAGCACCCGAAAGAGAATTAGTAAGAAAGCAAGTCAATGAATGCCTGCTGCAAGGTATAATAAGATAGTCGTTTTCTGAGTTTGCTAGCAAAATCGTGTTGGCAAAAAAGTTCGCAAGTTGAACTCGTTGGTTCTTATAAATAGGTTTCCGGTACCTTTCGTAGAAGAAGTTCTTGAGAAAATACAAAATGCCAAATACATTAGTGTGATGGACCTCAAAAATGGCTTGTTCCACGTCGAAATAGAAGAAAAAGTCGGAAATACACGACGTTCGTCACAAAGGAAGGACTGTACGAATTCAATAAAGCACCATTTGGCTTTTTTAATTTGCCGGAACTACGCTTCATTAATTATCTTCCAGAAACTAATAAATGGTGGTATTATGGAAATATATGTTGACGATATTGTTGTTTTTGGAGGGACAGCTGAGCAATGCTTAGCGAACACGCGAACAGTTTTAAAAATGGCAGAGCAGTATGAATTAGATAAAAATTGCCAAAGTGCCAATTTTTAAAAAACAAAATAACGTTTCTGGGCCCCGAAGTCGAAGACGGGCATGTCTGGCCTGGACAAGAGAAAGTGGAAGCTGTAAAAAAATTTCCGTAAAATCTAAGAGGAGTTCAGCCGTCAGTTTTGCCAGAATTTTATGAAGAAAAAAGCGAGATTGTCTCCAAAAAAAGGCTAAAAAAGGCAATTTTATTTTGTTCGAGCATAAAAAAAGCTAAAAACAAAAAAATCATTTTTCGCTTTCTTTTTCAAATTTATTGAGTTTCAAACATAACTTGGCATACATCTTTTTATGAACATACCCATGATACAAAAATTCAAAGGATTTACTTTTATTTGGCATTGTAGTTGCTCTGAAAATTTCAATTTTATAAAGTAGACAAACTTCAAAATATAAATGATGGCTGACGAATTCAGCGAACGGTTTTACCTTTAAATACAAGTATCATGTACATCGCTACATGTACATACCCTGCAAACCAAAGCTCCCGAAATCTAAACGAAATCTTTAAGAATATCGGATATTTGTACCGATTTTTTTACGAATCTTTAAAGATTCTGACACGAACTCTTAAAGAAACTTCTGCACGATTTTTGAAAAGAAATCAAAAAAATTTCTGAAAAAAAAAACGAAAAACTTCATATCGAAGTGTGCACAGTAAATTTCACCTTAGAAAATTCGGTAAAAAATCGGAAAGGAAAATTGATTTCTTTACAAATTCTTTAAGATTTCTCTACTATTCAGAAAACTCTGAAACCATGGTTTGAAGGGTACCTACATATACATTTATATATGTATGTATGAAAATAGGGCTACATTTTTGTTTATAAATATATCGAGTTTCAACTCAAAAGAAACAGCTTTTTAAGCACATATATAATCATTACGGTAAAGAGGTACTTTAAAAGCCTTCGTTTTCTGGATCTGATGAATTAGATTCATTACATTTATTATAAATATTTACATACATTCCAAGCAATTCTTCGCTTATACTAAAAGTATCACACCATTTATTCAATCTTTTAAGACCGCTTCTAACGGTTATAATGGAGTTCAGCATTCGCTACTTCTGCGAAATTCCTTCAACCGATCGCTTCGTCAAGTATCTTTAACAAAAAACCCCTTAACAGAGACAATCAAATTCGAGATATACTGAAGTTAACCTATCCATTGTCCGCTGTGGTGTAGTGGTAAGCAGTGCGCGCTTCCACTCCGCAGGACTGGGTTTAAGCCCTGGTCAAAGCAACATCGCAAAAAAAATTCGAAAAAATGTTTTTTCTTAACTGCGGTCGCCCCTCGGCAGGCAATGGCAAACCTCCGAGGGTACTTCTGCCATGAAAAAGCTTCTCATAAAAACACAATTGCCGTTCGGAGTCGGCTTAAAACTGTAGGTCCCTCCCCTTTGTGTGACAACATCAAGGCGCACGCCACAAATCGGAGGAGAAGCTCGGCCAAACACCTAACATATGTGTAAGCGCCAATCTATTATTATTATTAAACTATCCATTGGTTGAGGTTAAAATTAAAAAAATCGTAGCACAAAGCACAGCTCTTTTCCGACGCCACTCAGTTCAAAAATACCAACTAACAGTGATATGCAAAATGGTTTGCGCTAGTCGATAATTTTTTTGTGCTCACTATTTGCAGAGTTACCATAAACAAATTTGTCTATGATATCTATTTATCTATTACTATTTTTAGAGTTAACATAACACAATTTTTTATGATATCAATATTATTTGCCAAATATCGATTCAATAAAGAACTTAAGTAATAAAAAAGGCTAGAAAAGGCCAAATCAAATTCAAAAGAAAGCTATGAAAAAGGCTGATAGCTAAATCACTTATTTTGAGGCTAAATGTATCCAAAAAAGCTAACTTTAGCCTGAAAAAGGCCGAAGTGGCAACACTGCCAGGCGTTCCTTGGTCTGACTGGGTACTTTAGAAAATTTATAAAAAATTATGTCATATTAGCCAGACCGTTGACAGAGTTGCTCAAAAAGGATGCTGAGTTGAAAATAACAGGCAAGCAAACAAACACGTAAAAATATACCCCGCGAGGTGATCCAGTGGCTTTTTTTTTTATATCTGTGATCCAGTGGCTAATGCATCTACAGGACTATTCATTCACTATAGAACATCGCGAAGCTAGCAGAATCAAACATGTCGATAGCTTAAGTGTATTCCCTGTTATGACGTAACATCGGAGGTGCACGCACAAGTCCGAAGAGCACAGCAAAAAGATGTCCACTTGGCAGTAGTTGCAGAAGTCTTATAATAAGTGACAAGGGTGCAATATTTACGTCCAAGCTATTTAAACAGCTCTGTGAAAACTCTAAGATCGAGCACGTTGAGACAACGACGCGTTCCGAGAGGAAACGGGCAAATTGAAAGGGTCAATCACGTGGAGAAGTCAGAGCATAAATCCAGAAGGCACAGGAGGCGTATAAACTCAACTACGACAAGAAGTGCAAGGGGCAGCAGTCGTCGGACTTAGTAGCCATCAAAGTCGGAACCGGAAAGAAGCTGGCGCGCAAGTACATCAGCCCATAGGAAGTCGTAAAGGTGATACGAGATGATTCTGCCACTTGTTTCGCCTCTGAAGAATAGACAAATACTCGTCGCTCCAACGATGCCAAACCTCTTGGTGGACCTGCCTCACCCATTGCCATTTCTTAAGTCGATTCGCGGGGCTTGGCGGATATCAGGTTCTGGTACAGCTACAAGCAGGGAGCCAACCAGAAAGTCGCCAGGTGTAAGGGCGAACTTGTCCTCCGAATTGTCATAAATTTGTGTTATGGGACGCGAATTTAGACACGCCTCAACTCGGGCCGCCAAAGTCTGCACCTGGCTATACCACATTGTCTGATCACCAACACAGCGAACTAAATGGTGTTTGGCAGACTTAATAGTAGCCTCCCAGAGCCTGCCTTGATGCGGCGCGCTTGGAGTAAGAAAATGCCACTACGTACCCATAGCTGCTAACGATTTTTGATTTTTGTCAGTGTACCAGTCGGCAAGATCTTCCTGCAACAGTCGATTAGCACCGACAAAAGCTGTGCCCTTGTCACTGTACAAATCGCGACATGGTCCTCGTCGACTAATGAAGTGAGTGAACGCACCAAGGAATGCTTGAGGAGAGAGTTCGACAGGTCACACAGTGGTGGATGGCTCCTTGGACGGCCTGACGGGAATTCAAAACTCAAAAGCACTGCATGAAAGTCTGAAGCATAAGTTGCGTTCATCTGTGAATGGTTTTTTCGTAAACTTGTCGGATGAGGAACGAGACAGGAGGACTGGATCTCGGCAAGATGATCGGAAAACGCCGATCGTATGATAAGTCGGCTCTTGGAATGCACCCGCCCTATCGCAAAATGAGCTTGTCATCAAGTAAAGGATTCAACGGCATGAGTCGCCTGGAATGTGAAATGACTATTCCACACTCCAACTGCTTGACCTCACTGCTGAAGGTATCCTCTTGGTCCACACGAATCAAAACATCTAATGCATCATCGAATTCTCTTGCACCTATCACCCGCTTACGCAGATGTTGACGTGAGCGAAGCCATCGCAGGATAATTGCCACTGTACCTAACAGGCGTTAAATGGAGCTGAAGCGCTCGGTGAGTAATATGACCTTACCATCACGTCGTCGTGTTTCAATATAACGCACAGCATTGACAACTGCAGGTCTTTAAATGATGCATTCTTCGGCACGTACCGTGTCATATGTATGTCCTCCAGCCAGCTCGGGCCCTGCCACCATAGCGGATTCTTCAGCAGCTCGAAGGTTGATACGCCTCTACCCGTGCAGTGTGCTGGGTTTTGTGCCGACCGGATATGATGCCATCGATCGGGGAAAGTGAGCTGCTGGATCCGACGTACTCGATTCGGATATGTATGCATTGAGCGTTATTGGGTTCTTCTTTAACCAACAAAGGGCAATCGACGAATCCGACCACAAATAATATGAAGCGTTTGCCATAACCAAAGCAGTTCTTACAGCTTGTAGTGTTTCTGCCAGCAAGAGCACTGCAGAGAGCTCAAGACGTGGTATGGTAGATCCCTTTAGTGGATCCACTTTAGTGCGGGCGGTCAGCAATGCCAGTTGTCCTCTACCGCCTGCGTCTACAGTTCTTGTGTAAACCACTGCTGTGTAAACTTGCGAATCAGCATCGCAGAATCCATGTAAAGTCGTTTGGATAACTGGTTAGCGGCAGCATCCCACCGTAATCGAAGTACGGAAGCCGTCAACGTAAAGCGATGTTGAAATATCACGCGCTTCTACGGCTTGCTGGTGGTCCGATACTACGTTGTGATTGCCACGGGCACATTGTTGGAGTGTACGTATTGCATTATACGAGCTGCGCGCCATGCCATACATACGTAACCGTTGTCAATCGATATACCTTGAGTTCATCCGATGGTGACTCGCGTCAAAGGATCCGTTGAAAATCTCGGTGTAGGGGGCAACGAGTATCTGCCGGAACTTTTTCTCAATGTCGGCTGTTAGGGCCACCTTATAGCGACGGAAACGTAAAATGATATTGATGAGTGAGTCTCAGATTGTCGGGCCCACTAGTTGGATCTAGTTTAGGGACACGCCCGTAATAGTTGGTGCCGATGCGTTGACCACCACTCTAACTTTGGCGGTTACAACGTGGTGTGGAATGTAGTAGCAGCTTGTACGATCGCCAACGTTGTTCCATATGGCCAGTACTGATATACTCACGCATGAACTTGATGTAATTCTCCTTAAGCTCAGTCACAAACGAGACGTCGTTCTAATCGAAGAAATAAGCGAAGAGCGTGCGCATATGATTTGGTAAGTCTTGGTGTATCGCGGCGAAACGGCTGCTGCACTATGTAACGTCCATCACTAGTACGGGAGTGTGTTGATGCAAATACTAGACCACATTCATCATCATCGTCTGCCGTATAAACTGCGACCTCCTCAAGCTTCCAAAAGTTGTGGACTAATTTTTCCAGCACAAGATCATCCTCGACTAGCCGTGCGTTGAGGATGAGCGATGAGGTTTCCAGTGATGAAGTTTCTGACGCTGGACCAAAAACTACCCAACCGAGACGAGTGCGTTGAGCAAAGGGTTCATCTGGTCTGCCACCGATGACGTCACCATCTACGCTTCGACCCCAGGCACCAGCTTCAATGCGACAGTGTATAGCCCCAGGTGTACCAAATTGAATATCGGCCATATTTAGGCCATCCAGGTGTTGCCACTGGGTGACGTCAACACGCACAGCAGGACTGTCCGATGTGATTGACGGGATAACCAAAGCGTTGATTTGGCTCTCAAAATTTGAATGCAATGACTTGGTGGTTACAATTACACTACCTATAGTTCGAGTACTAATACTCGATCAAATTCGTTTTACATTAAACTCGCATTTGTGTATTTTTAATCTCAAGGACTTGACCGAGTGATCTTTAATAAAGCTAACCTGCGAACCTGGATCCCGAAAAATTCGAGCCCTCGTTGAACTGCTGCGCTGCCGTATATGTATGCACGCACGGTTGCTAACGGAATCATAGGTCTAGCTTGGGCTGTGTTAGTCACAAGGTTGGAGCAGGTGGAAGAGTTTGCTGGGTGGTCTCGATGACCTTTGAGCTCGACCGAGAGCTAGAAGCTGTTGCTCCCGTTTGGTTTTCGCGACAAAACAGCGTATTATGTTTTCGACCGCAATTACCACCAGAAGAACATTGTTCGACGAATGTTCAGCCCGTAAGCAATTATAACAAAGCTTCGATCCCTTTACAGTCTCAAAACGTGCCTCTGGTGCCATTTCTGCAAGCGTTGGGCATCTCGTGACACGATGCGTGCCACACTTTCCATCTTCCGTTGAAACCACGTTAGAATTTTCTGTTCACTGTGACCGCACAACCTCTATGTATGATTCGTTGCATAGGCTATGAGCTCTTTTTTTTTTTAGGAATTTCAGTAAATCTTCCAACAGCGGTATCTCATTTGAAGAACAACGCATATACCACGCCCGTTTCGTAATGGTAGGTAGCTTGGAGACACCGTTGAGAACTGCCAATGCGTCTCATTTATCTACAGGTACCTCCATAACCCGTAACGTGCGTAGCGACTCATGAACCGTGCCCACAACGGCAAGCAAAGAATTGGCCGATTCTTCTGCCGACAATTTTAGGTTAAGGAACCAAGTCACATGGATTTATGCTATTTGCTTTTTGTTATCGTAACGGTCTTTCAACGCGCGCCAAACCTTTTCTTAGCTTGCGACAGCAAGCTTCGTCATATAACGCCTCAATTGCTTCCCATAAGACGTCATGCGGTGCCACCTACACCTAGGCTGACCTACAAGATGATCGTGGTTAACAATGAATCGCTGAAAGTGCGTTTCCAACGATTTAAGCTCGTGCTCAAGTTGAAATACGTCGTAAGTTTCGCAACTGGTTTCACACACCCGCGCATGTAAGCGCTTAATTGCATTGACGGCCGCTGAACGCCAGTTCGATTCCGCCATGTTCACCAAAAAAAAAACAAGAACAATGTATACATATATTGTCTTCACAGCAGGCACCAGAAAATGTTACAAATAATGTTACCAAGATAATCCTTTATTGAAATAGAAGAACTTTTACAACTGAATTTGCCTTTTATACCTTGAGAAAAAAAGCAAAATGTTTAATGGAAGGAAAAGTCAAATAGTCAAAACTCCAAAGTAGAGGCTCGCAACAAATGAATTAAAGTGAATGGAAAACACGGTTGCATTAATTCTACAGTACTAAAGTGACTTAACCATATTGGACACACCGATTAATATAATATTTTTCTAAACAACTTCGCCTTCAAATCACTTTCAGTAAATCAACCGAAAGGTTTTCCAACATTATTTGATAGTTTTAGCTCATTCCTAATAACTTTTGGGGATTTCGAGGGGTCAAACCCGCAATCTTGCACATCTCGCCTGTCACTTAAGAATGTAGTGTTGCGCAGACTACGAAAAAACTGTTGTTTCAGTTTTTAATAAGTAGAGGTAGAATATTAAGGGTAATTTTTCTTTGTTCTTTTTCTTTGCTTATTTTCCGACAGGGTAGGAGCATAATGTTGTGTGGAACGATTTTCTTATCCCTTGTCAAAGTTTTATTCATAATTTTTGAATCATTGCGAACTGAGTCAAAGTGCTTTATGTGTCGGTACAAACAAGGTATATATTATTTAACGTGCGATATGTACATTGGTAGAAATGTGTAAAAAAAATAAAATTACGCTCACTTTTATGTATGAGCACGAGGGAAAGTACGCAACATACATGCGTGCGTGCACATAAATCAGCGTCGACCACACTTACATTTTTGCACGGGTTGAAAGCACAAAAGCTCATCGAAGCACCAAAAAAACTGCACACGTAGCATAAAGTTTTATTTTTACTAAGATAGCGTGCATAATATCTACAATTTTGTAGTAGAACGTTAATCAATTTCGAAGTATTCTGTAAATATGTATGTAAGTAATACAAAATGCACACACATGTGCATGCCAAGAATGGTCGTACTGTCTACTTTGCTTAGACCTGTGCCCGCCGAAAAGAGAAAAGTCTTAAAATGAGAATGTATTACTATGTTACACAACAAATGAGAATGTGTTGGTAGTATTGCACCGAAAAAAATTTCTGTGTTGGATTACTTATTAATATAATATCTTCAGTGTGTTTTTAATCACGCCAAAACCGCTTCACCGATTGCCCTGAATTTTTTTTCACTGTTAAAATCTATGTCGGAAGAAACTTTAGGCCATATAAGGTTGCGATAGCACAAAGTGGCGTGGCACCGGTACCGCTTATATAAACCAAAATCACTAAATGTCCGAAATCTTATTCTACCTACTATTCCATCTACTATGATTTTTTGTGATTTTTCATTGGGAGATATTTCCTAGAGCAAAAAAAAATACAGAAATGGTGATTTTTGTTTTTAATTTTAATTCTTAAGAAAGAAAAAAAGTTGGAAACCCTTTTTTTTTATGCCCGAGCGTACTTGTGCGAAACTTTGTTCGCATAACGGTTGTTTGCAACAACCTAAAGGAATCGAGATCGAAAATCGAAATGCTCAGAATGAAATGAGAAATCGATTAAGCAGTGTCTGTCTGTATGTCCGTTCATCCGTCTGTGCATATCGAGTAAAAATGAGATATATGTA